>JAPMOQ010036886.1:0-48910 GCA_026543055.1 Argiope trifasciata | reverse complement strand
AGGTTTTTGATTTCAATGTTATAACAAAGAAATATTTTAAGCATAACTGCAATTTATCATTCTAATAAATTGAAGCCCCCCCCCCCCCTTTTTAACACTGAAGTTAATTTGATTTTAAATATTAAAAAAATTGGCATTGCATATTGAAAAAAATATTTACATAATATCTGCTTTATATTTCAATAGATTGTGCCAGGTGATCCTTTGGATAAAAGTATAGCCATCAGGCCTCTGGAACCACAACCTGCACCACATTTAGCCAGAGAATTTATGATCAAAACAAGACGTAGAAAGGTACTTTTATTTTCAATAATTTGTAACTTTGGGATTATTCTATTTCGATGATTACATTTTAATTCCGCTTTTCAGGGTCTTAGTGAAGATGTGAGCATCAACAAGTTCTTCGACGACCCTATGTTGCTGGAATTGGCTCGACAAGATGTTATGCTTAATTATCCTTTGTAAAATCATTGTGCTGTGAAATGCATCATGTAAATAATCACAACAATTTCATGTATAAAGATTTTTTAATACATAAGCGATTCAAAGTAATATATATATTAATCTGGAAATCAAATGATGCATATAAAAAATTGTTTATAAACAAGTACTGATTTACAAAATGGTAGATGATGCAATTCCATTTTTGAATAGGACTGTAAAGTGGAAGGGTATATAGCAATTGGTCCTCTCCCAAATTCCAATCTTTTAATAGGTAATTACTTGGAGCTCAACCAGTGAGTCATCTATAGTAGAAATATTTAACAGAATAAATGTTTTATAAATATGATACAATTTATTAAAAATATTTCGTCTGGATATAAATGATGAAAATCTATCGGAACCATTTCTGATGAGGTTGATGCTGTAATATTCTTTCATCACATATTTGCTACTGGCACTAGAAACATGTAATGTGTATAACAGATTGTAGTGAAACATATTTCAAAACTTAACAAGCAAATCAATAACATATATTTAATTTCCTTTTAAATAAATTTGTCGTGATAAGTGAGCATAAATGATCCTAATATGTTATTTGCTGACTTAATTGGAATGCAAAATATAAATGGCAATTGATATCATACTTAAGATATAACTTAATAGGGAATTTTTTCCCCTCTATAATTTTTACAACCAATATATTAGGTGTTCTTCATGTGCAAGGTAACCTGATGTATATAAAAAAAATTGCCATAAAATTAAGTCACTGCATCTGGCGGCGGTGGCTACAATGTCCAAAGATAATTTTAATTGTAATCTGCAGTGCAAAACTATACACTCATAAGCTTTTATTCACACATGACAGCTTATTTTATATTGACAACTCTACTATAAAACCAATCTAGATACCATATTCTTTCAACAGAAATATTTTTGTCATTGATAGCTTGGGCTTCCACCAACTGAGCTTATATTTAAAATTCATGTTAGCTATCAAAAAGCACATAATGTATTAGAATCAAACTCATCCATTTTACAATTATTCAATGCATTAAATTTTTTTGCAGCTATGCAACATTAAAATCTGTACTGTTTTAGAAATGCATCTTAAAATGTAAAGATTTGTTTGCTTATTGCTAGTCTAAACTTATTATAGTTTGTGATTGTTAAATAAAAGAATATTACATTTAATGAGATATTAAAACTATGAGAATCCTTTAATATTAATTTCAAAATAAAATGACAACTATGCACTTATAATACTTTAATTGTCTTATAAATATCAGACGGATATTGGAAATAGGCATGCATACAGCCGACCACCCCACCACCAAATAGCAGTATCGACAGGATGCAGCAAATTACTGACTATATTCTTATATAGAAAGAGTTGCGAGTATTTTTATGTGTAATTAACATTAAAATAGAAAATGCTAAGCCATAACATATCAAGATAAAATATTTTCATATATGCAAGAAAAAGAAAAAAAAATTACTGGCCAATTATAAGATTTGTTTCATATCTTAGAAATTCAAAGCTATGTTGATCGAAATAGTGACCGAGTCCAGCTTCCTGCCCAAATTGGCTCTCCAGAATACTTAATATGAAGACTGAATAGGAAAAATTAGAAATCCAATCCTGCATTTACTGATGCAATTGATTCAATATCAATTGAAATTGCTGTTACAAACCTACATTGCAGTAGCATACACAAACTGTCAAATTTTGCATTAGCTGCAATTCTAATTTTGTATAAAAAAACGCCACATTTAATTCCCATACATGTCAAGTATGACCTCTGTCTGTTCATTAATTGTACTTAATGAAACAGCAATGGAATAATTTGATAATTTTTAAATACAATTATTTTCCTTAGTCTTGTTTTTTGTTACAGTTTTTCTTAGCTTACTCCGTCGCAAGCTATCTCTAAAACAGAAATCAATTTCATAGAAAATAATAATTTTAAGTCTTCTCATTATCACCCAGCTTCAATCTTAAATGGGTGTGTAATTGAGTAAGAGAAATTATTTGCATTTCGCAATATAAACCTTAAATGTCTTGCACATAACAAAATTCATGACCGACTCTTAAATAAAATGTTTTTAGGCATAAAACTGTGATACACATTAAAACCAATTTTTATTTTAATAGATTTACACCTGTACTATTTAGCTTATCTACATTCTAATTTCTTGTTGTCTTTCGTATTTCACTTCCTTATTCCAATGTAAACTGGTTAGATAATAAACAATGGAGATAAAATGTTATAAAATTTTTTAATGAACAATGAAGGCAAATTGAATTTTGTTGCAAAATAATAATTATAAATAATTTTAAAATGATATAGATAAAAGTTTTTAAAAAAAATATTCAAAATTGAGGAACAAATTACAAGTTAACTAAATATAGATATCAATATATATGTGAAAATGGTGCAAAAATTAATTTTTGTGTGATTATACTTTCAGTAGCAGAGGGGAATGACTAAATCATAATTTAAAATGAAGCATTTTTTAAAAAATCATTACAAGATTTCATTCCCATATTCAAAATATGGTAGTGATGGGTCAAAGTTATTAGCCTTAGTTTAGTATTTTTTGTCGTCCGCTACCAACACACAAATATTCACCTTTATTAATACAGATCAAGCATCTGAATGGGGAATCCTGAAATTATCTCTCTCAACTAATACTTTGGTTGTTAACATTATGCTTAAAATTTTATTCTCTATTCCATTTAGAGAATTACATATATTTATTCAAAATATTAACATCTCCATTTTTCGATAATGAGCAGAAAATTACATTTATATCTGAAAAATTCAATCTATAACAGAAATATGCATGGACATTTCGTTCATACGAAATATGTAATGAGCATATATGGAGACTCCAATTCATAGAATTACTGAAAACGTGTTTTATAATAAAAAGTTGGATGTCTTAATATAAATAAATATGTAATAAGCACTATGCAGAATTAATTTTTCAACCCATTTCTAACATGAAACAGTAACAGCCATAATAGCATAAAAATAAAAGATTAGTTTGCACTAATATTATAGCAACATTTTTATTGTTATGAAACAATAGAATATAAATAAAATATATCAATAAGAGAACTAATAGTTAAAAATGTGAGTGGTTATAAAACAACTTATAACAGATAGAATTTCAAACATATAAATAGATTCTGGTCAAAAAAGTATTTTGGATATGGAAGATTTAGTTTAGTGTATAGAGCACAAACTAAATCTAATGGTAAATTTACAATGCTTTTAAATTATTTGTCACTTCTATTGCATATAACTGTGCAGGAATATTAATACAATATATAATATTAACACATGCATCAGTTATTGAAAAGAATTATATAAGCAAAAAAAAAAAAATTACATAAGCACCATTATAAATCTTGATTAGATGCAAGTTGAAGGCACTTCATGCAGCAGCATTCTATCTCTAAAGTAAAAACAATGAATTAACATCATAACATGCAATCAATAAATTCTGATATTACTAGAGATATACAAGGTGAGTACAAATGATGCACCCTATTTTAAAAAATCATATTTTCAAAACTACTGTGCATATTAGATTATATAATACATGAATTTTAAGAGAAATATACCAAGTTTTGATCAGTTACAATGATGTGTTATTACATTGCATACGTCTAATCTGCAAGCCTGTTCATTCTAAACATTTTGTAGCATCACTCAGTCGATGATACTGAATACTGCATGAATGCGTTCTTTAAGTTCTAGCAGCATTTTTTGCATTGATGGTACATAAATTATGTCTTGTCTCAATAATTGTGGGATCATGTCAAAGATAGCAGACAATATAAAATGTTGGAGTGGATAGGATTACAAATTGGAAATATGCTGTGTAACAAGAGAGTCACATCTGACACTTATAAATATAAAAATAACTTGGCCTATATCTCTTAAAATTTAAGTAACACTTATTGCAATATGTACAGAGTTTCGAAAAAGATTTTTTTTTTCAAATTAGGTACATCATTTCTACTTGCCCAGTATATTAAAATACACCAAATGATTCTTCAACGATCAGTTTATTAATGAATTCGCATACAGAATATAAGTACTAATTAAATAAACTCAAGTTAAAATAATCATATATTAACAAACAATTGAAAAAAATTACCATTAGAAGCAAAAATTGATTAATCAGACAGTATAAACTAGGTATTATTCTTTCAACTAAATATTTCATTACAAATATAAAATACAAAACAATTATAAAAGAGCTTCCAATTTAAATAAGACCTCTCTTGTAACTGTAAAAAGAATAAAAATAAAATAATAGAAATTATTCTACCTTGATTGGCAAATTTTTTAAAAAACCTTTGTTTAAACCAAATCACATTTGAAAAATTAATCCTATGAAAATAAAAGCAACCAAGAAATAAAAATCATAAAAACTGAGTTCCCCTCTTACTTTGACATAAACATTCAATAATTATCTGATAAAAATCATCTTACACCTGTCCATCAAAATAAAAACTTCCAAGAAATGAAATCGCATTGTGTCTGAAAGAAACAATTTACCTCAACACGAGACCTTATTAGAATTTTGAAGCAATTTTGATTTCTTTAAATATTTTAACTTGAAACAAGATATGGGTGGGGCATTGCATTATCAATATACCACCAATCTCAAAAATCACAAACCTTTCTTAGTAAATATTTGTCTTAATATATTGCTATAAAAATATTGAACACATTTGTTGCTTTAAGGGGACAGTGTACTTTGAAAGAAACAAAAATTGACTGAAACATGAAACTTTTTTTTAAAATCATTTCTTCACAAAGATATATATTTACATTCAACTAAATTAGCTTTCTGAGATTTACTGTTCAATAAATATTTCAAAGACCAAAATTTAAAAAAAAAAAAAAAAAAAAAAAAAAAAAAAAAAACAGTTTAATTATTTCCCCCAAATTGATATTCTAATTAGATTTAAATATCTTAAAATATTCTAGGTGTCTTAATTTCTGAAGAAATCAAATAGAATTGATAATAAAAATTTCTATTAAGCATCAAAAGCAAATAAGGTATACATTTTAATGTTTTATTAGACAGTTAAAAAATCACCATTTAAATGGAATTACAGAAGCATTCACAGTTTTATTCTAATTAAATTTATATTGGGTAATATGGATAAAACAGTAGAAAAAAATTAAAAATTGAGTTGCTTGGAGTACTTTGTTATGTATATATAGTTTTATTTTTTAATATTTTGTTTCACATTTTTGAAGGGGGGGAAAAAGAAAAGAAATTTGACATTTTTATACTTTAATACAAATAGCTGAAAAATTCCATAACTCTTAAGTGCAAAATTTGCAAAAATGCTTAACTGAATCTACTCTCCCATTAAAAAAAAAAAAAAAAAAAAAAGCAAACTGTCTTTAATAATACATATGTTTTAAATACTGTGCCTAAAAAATATTCAGATTTATGATGAATGTTAGAATTATGATAATTTTTAAGGGACTACACTAGAGGAAGTGAAAACTGAAGAGAAGCATAAATAATGGAATACCTCTGATAATAATTGTCAATTACACATTATCTGACAGGAGTGGTCAGTAAAAATACTTTAAATAATGTGATAAATGTAAGAGATGAATATATAAGTCAATTAATAATGCATTTTGGATATAATAGATACAACAAATAGTTTTTTTCTTATAGCTTTATAGTGAATGAAATCAATCTAACCATATTACAAACTAAAAAATGGGAAAAAAAGTGAGCCATATTTGTTTACTCTTTTAATTCTTAAATGCAATTTTAATCATTAAAATATAATAGATTCAGGAGTACTTACAGCAGGATGCCTAGCTTCTTCTCTTCGAATAACTTGCTGAGTTTGTTTGTCACTAAACCTGAGCACAGCAGCAATTACCTTTGCTAAAGTCTGTTAAATAAAAAAAGCATATCAATACGAAATTCTAAAATTCTTACAAGGGAAAAAATGCTAGTCTATGCTTCGAGATGCAGTAATTTTAGAATTTTATAATAAATCAGTGTATTCAATATTTCAATTAACTTTATTTTCTTTACTTCTAACTTATTTATCATTAACTATCTTGAAAAATTGTAGTTACACAAACAATATTTTCAAAAACAAAATTATTTTAAATATAAGAATAAAGATTAAAAATTTGAGTACCAGAAAAAAAGCATGCTGTCTGAAAAATCACTGCATTTCATATGAAGTATAACTAGTTAGGCAAATATATGCAATTAATTCAGGCAAATTCATAATAAACAGATAAAAAAATAAATGAATTTGTATTATAATAATAGCACTGATATCAGATTTTTTCATTATAATAAAAATGTTCAAGTACAAAAACATCTGTCTTAAGTTGTAACACACTTTTTCAGCAATATTCTTTGTTAAAATTCATCTTACAATATGATTAAATCATGCAAACAATTAAGTAGAGTAATTAAGTATTAAATATTACAAATAAGAATTTATTAAATAAGGTTTAAAAGAATAATATTTTAATATAAGACAACAATAAAATATACTTACAACTGGTTCCTTGCCCATCATATATTCATATATGATATTTTTCAAATACTGAAAAAATTAAATACAATTAAAATACTTTCTTAATATTAAATAATAAACTCAAAATTAACAACAAAACTGTGCTAAATATTAATTTTCAAAGCATTATGATACTGTATAAATTTCATACATATATACATAATTTTCATTTTAGAATTAAATTCAATCTTATTATCCAATTATCTTTGATTGCTCTAAAAATTTAAGTGGTTCGTTAATACTATAAAAAATATATATAGCTAAATTTTACAAGGAAAGAAGAAAGTAAACAAAGATGTCTTATATATGAAGGGAGTATACACAAAATTTAATATATAGTTATTCTGAAGTAAACAACTAACAAAAAGTATAAAACTAATAGAAGGTATGGGTATGAGCATGATGACACTATAAAATACCTCCCCCCCCCCAAATAAAACAAATGGTCAATAAAAATACTGTAAATAATGTGATAAATGTAAGAGATGATATAAACACCTTTATACATTGAATAACATATTTCCCATATTTCTATTCATAAACTAGGGCAGAGATGTGCAAACTACGGCCCGCGGGCCAGCTCTGGCCCGCCGGAAGGTTCTATCCGGCCCGAGGATAGAATTTTAATTTGCCAGTTAGAGGCGAATTAAAAGAAATACTCAGATATTATATATCCATCTCCTTTTCTACTTTGTTTAAATATTATATATTTTCCTTTTTTTCAAAGAGCTGGTAATCTGTTTACAATCTCTATTTTTGTTCTACAAAACATAAATTGAAGGAAATAGCAAACACAGGCAGTTTTCAATCGGTAAAGTGTTAAAAGCGTAAGTTATTTGTTAGTTATAGCTGTAGATAGGCGCCAACATGCCATTCAACGTAAATTGCAAAGCAGTGAGGTCAGATTTGCAGCTTGAATTAATTGAGTTGCAATCTAACAATCATCTCAAGTAATTGTTTCTAAATATGCCAAAGTTAGAGTTTTACACATCATTATCGAAAGTAAGTTTCCCAAATTTAATATCTCATGCCCAGAAAATTAGTGCTATGTTTGCTTCATCTTATATATGTGAACAAGTGTTTTCAACTAGGAACATTAGAAAGAATTATTTCAGAAGTAGACTGACAGATGAGCATTTAGCCTCGTACCTTAGAATCAGTACATCTCACTTCGAACCTCAATATAAGGAACTTTTAAAAATGAAATTGCAATTTCATTCCTCTCATTAATATATTAAATTGTAATACTTGTATATTGTTTTTAAAATTTTAGAAAAATTCATTTTGGCCTGCCAAACTTTATTTTTTCGAGTTTTGGCCTGCGATCGAAAAAGTTTGCCCATCCCTAAACTAGGGTTTTTTTGTTTTTTTTTACTTGACCTTTCATTGTAAATACTGCTGAAAAAAGATAAGATTGTATAGAAAAAATTAGATAAATTAGATAATAAATATAGAAACAGTTATTAGAAAAACTACGTTAAATATGGAACTTTATTTTTTTATATTGAAAATGATTGATGTTTATGATATATCTTAACAGTTAGTGGCATAAATATTATCTTTATTCTAAAATTAAAAGATTTTAAATACCTCAAACTCTGTGGGTTCTGGTATCTCTTGTGATGGATCTTTTCTACTGTTATTTGCCATTGATTCTGGAGGACTAAGGCGTAGTAGTATTTTAAGTTCTTTAATTTCAGAGCTAAAAATGCATTTTGTCAATCAGAAAACAGAAACAAATATCTCTTACTACAAAAGTTAAATGAATTCACAAAATGGGTAACACATAATATCAGAAATAAATATATAATTTCTTTACTAATATTAAAAAACTGAGTAACAAAATGTATTAGTTTTACTTTTTTTACTAACAACAGAACCATTTAAATGAGGCTACTGAATTTTTCATGAAAAGTAAACTTTATATTTTATTTATGCATCATAGAATAAATTCATGTTATACTGAGGAGAATGAGCTATTCACATAATTTTTAAGTGATAGTACTGAATTATGATAATCATTAAAACATTTAGATTCAAATTAAAAATTCATCATAGTAAAAACAATGTTTCGAAATAGATCTTATTTTTAAAATATTTATAATAAAAACAATTCATTCCCCACAATTATAATTTAAAATGAACAATTGTTAAAGTTTAATAGTATTATAAACAGTAAAGGTATTTTTTCCCTTAAGATTAGTATGTTGAAGAAATAATTAAAAATGTTCTTTCAAAAAAAAAAAAAAAAAAAACGAATTCTTCAATGAACTTTTAATAAAATAATATTGAGTGGCATAGTTTTATAATTAAAAAAAATCAATATTGTCCTTACTCGCGAATTTAAAAAAAAAAAAAGTTTTCAGAATTTTTTTAATGAGACTTACTTGCACTTTGTTACTTCATTCTGTAATGTTTCTATCTGTTGCAGGTGTTCCTTGCATTCACTGCAAGGAACAGGACTAGAATTTTCCACACTCTGAAATAAATGAATAAACAGTTAAACTTTTAAAAATAAACTCAGCATGAGCTAAGTAGGGAATTTTAAAATTTATTTTTAAAAGACCAAACAATAATAATGCATTGCTTATTAAACCATTAACTAAGCAAGACTGAACAAACAAACAAAAAAAAAAGTATAAATACCAAAATTTACATTTTCTGATAAAACAGAACTGTAAAAGTATTTTAAGCAAAACATTAAAAAAAATTTAATTGAGGTAAAAATCAAAGCACATACAAAATATTTTTGGTGCTTGAATGGAAGATAATTTGAAAATCTGCAAATTTACCTCTTCAGGCACAGCCCAAGTATCATCCCAATCGGACCCTTCTACTGAAATGGGAGCAACATCATTAGACATTGAATGTGAATTTTCTGACAATCTTTTTATCGTAGACTGAAGTTCTTTCAATTTCTTCTCTTTCTCCTAAAAGGAAATATTGAGAACATATTATAAATAGATCATTAGTAATAAAGTTCTCTTTATTATAGTAACATTTCAAATGAAATTAGAAAATTAATTTCATGCTTCACATTAACAAGTATCACATACTCAATGAATTAGAATAGAGCAAAAATAAGTACAATTCCCTTATCAAATTAAAGTATTAACGTTGAAGCAATGAATGAATTTTTATCAATGGCATATTTCTTATATTGTTTCATAATTATCTGTGGCTATTTGACCAGTAGAAGATCTTAAGCCATAAAGAATCAATCAATCAATAACAATTTGCCACCTTTTGTGAAATTTCTTTAGTCAACCTTCATAAAATTGTAATGTTTAATAAGAAAATAAACTATAAATGCAATCTTACTGCTTCATTATCATTGTGATTTTTACTATTCAAAAATTTATGAAAATATAAATAAATTATTTGTCAGCATAAAATCAATATTTTAGATAGATATTTTATTCTCATTTAAACTCCATTTTTTTCCCCCAATGATATTATGATCTTTCATTATTATTAGAAAAAAAAAATGCAATTCAGGACTATCATCTAATTACATCAGTTTTTAACAATACACTTTGAAAACAGTTAAAAACACAAATTTGTAACAACAACATTTTCTTTAAAGTTTGTGCAGACTTTTTATTTTCCTAAGATCTTTTGAGTTCATGCTAAGCAATTCGTATTTATAAGCTTTTGCCATAAATTTAAAAAAAAGAATTTTTGAAATATTTGTGGTATATAAACCCTATATTTAACATTCTTAAGTTCAATGAATTTTTTTTCAAAGTTTAGCAAGAACTATGAGTCTATAATCTTATAGTCTGAAATATGACAGCCCAAATTGTTTTTGACAATAGTTTGTTATCATTAACAAGTTGCTCAGCTTTAGGTGAATTTCTTGAAGGGTAAAAGAGTGCAGAAAGGTTTAGTGAAACAACTTTGATAAATGAGTTACATAAATCATTTATACCAAAAACTATGTTACCTTTGTGACTACAAATAGCTTTCTTCTATCTGTATAAATAAAGTAAAATATAAGTTTTTTTTCATTCTCTTTTAAAATCAACACTAAAGATCTTTAATTAAATTATGCGCAGCTCAAGTTAAAAGAATGACTAATTAAATGAATTACATTGTATGATTTTAGAATAATATTGAAAAAGTAGCTAAACTAACTGTTACAGCAAACCTCAATTTGACACTATGTTAACAGGCCTAATATAATGATAATCATATTAACTATTGATAACAATAATTTAAATTATATTTTTAAAAAAGTATTTATTGGCAATTAAAACAAAGCAGAAAAAAATGTATTTAAAAAAGAAAAAAAATCTCCCATTCCTCTTTAAAATTTTGTAAACTTTGACACTTTGCACACAGAAGAAACCAGCAATTCAAAAGAAATACATAAGGCCAAAAATAACCTAAAATTAAATATATCACTAAATAATGAGTAATTTAAAAGATTTTTTATTTTAAAAAAATACCTGTAATTGTTCTTCATAATTATCTCTCATTTCATCTAAGGCACACTCTTTTTCAAATAAGTTTTGTCGCAATTCAGAAATTTCTTTTCGATGCTCCCTTACTAACCTTTCCTCCAAATCATGATTTTTTTCTGGAGTTAAACAAAAATAAATGTTAAAAAACTGAAATTTCACAAATTAAAAATGATAAATATGCATTAATACAAAATTAAATACAAAAGATTATTTATACATCTAACATAAAATGGGGAAAAAATGTAATTAATTTTAATAATTATAATGAATAATATATGCCATGCTCTTACAAATAATAATTTTGAACTAAATATCAGTTATAAAATGCTTATATCAGAACTTGAACATGAAAAAATGTATATATTTTGAAGTATTTGAAATACATAATTATTTTCGAAAACAGATTTTGCAACACAAAACAAAGCATATTTATATGCTAATAATTGCAGATCATGCTAATATTTTCAATGCATATATTTTGTTCTTGCTTAAATTTAATAAGTCTTTAAAATGCACAGTTTCGAGATTTTTTCAAATACATTTATTTATAAACAAAATGAATTTTTCACTACAGACTGCATTTTCTGTACATCACTAATTTAAAACAATGAAGTGAAAGGGAAAAAATTAGCACCCCTCAGTCTCAAATGGCCCTCCACTTTTAAAATGTTCTATAACAGAAATTGCAATTAACAAGATCAAAACAAATTGCAATCGATTTTGTATCACATTTATAAATATTCTATAAAGGAAACTAATGTTAAATGTAAAAAGATATAAAACATTTAGCATATAGTAAAATTTTAATTGAAATGGATTTATAATTCGACACTCTCTGGCTCCGGTGCTAAAACCTGATCCTATCAATCAATATGTAAAGATTATGAGCACTTTATTAGTGAATAATATAACAAATGCTTCAATGCATCTCTGAAATATGCAAAGCTCAATAAAATTATCCAATTCTTAATATCAGTAGGAAATAAATTCTGCATTAACTCATTAATATTTATAATTAAATTTTCTACACAGAAGTCAATTATTTAATGCTAATTAGAACCTTCTTCAAAATATCTTATAATATCGATTTAGTTTTAGCTAAACACAATACAGATACTGAAAACTTGCTTTTCCATCAATTAGAAAATATTAGAACACTTTCTAAAATAAAAAATAAAGCTTGGAAGTTGCTTACCTAATAAATCTGAAACCATTTTATCACAGTCTTTATCTTTGACATCCATTTGAATGCAAAAATCCCTCACAAGGTGCTTTAATTTTGTTTCCAGTTCTTCTTCCTTAGCTTTTATGGCAGTTTCACACTCTCCTCTTATTACTGCAATATAATCTTTTGAAGCAGTACTCTGAGGATCTGAAGACATTTTTTCAAGCAAAATAATTTGCTTTTGAAGATTTTCATTCTGAGATTTTAAGTTTTCTCTTTCTTTTTCAAAAGATGTTTTCAATTCTGTCAACTCATTTTCTACAGCTTCTTTATTTTTTTTCAGTTCCTCTAATTTGGCAAGTAGGATTTTTTCATTTTCTTCTAAAGATTCAACTCTTTGCTTCAACTCAACATCACTTTCTGAAGATTTTAAAAGTTCTAATTCTTTCAAAATGGCCATATTTTCATTTTTTAATGCCTCCTTTTCACTTTCTAACATTTTTATTGACGTCACTTGTTGCTCTGCATGTTTTAATTTTTCATTTAATTCTTCTTTTTCAGCCTTTAAACTCTCAAAATGGTTCGTCTGTCCTAATAAAGATGAATTTTCTTCCTCTAGCTTTCTGATTTTCCCAGTCAACTCAGCTTCAATCTCTTTTTTCTTTTTCTCAGATTCTGAAAATCTTTCTTCAGCTTTTGCAAGTTGGTCCTTCAAAAGAGAAATTTCTTTACGGGCAGTCACTTCTTTTGCCTCTGCAAGTCGATTACATTCAGATAATTCCTTATCAATCTGACTTATTTTTTTGTTTAATTTTTCCTGAAAAAAAGAAAAACACATTAAGTCTTTGAAAAAATAAATTCTCATCAAGTAAAAAAAAAAATTGCCCTAATATTGCTGAAATAAAGCAGTAATCAGCAGTTCTGAGAAGCAAAAAGCAAAATAATGTAATAAATGTAAAAGACAAACAGAATTATTCAAAAAATTATATACTAAAAATATTAACAGTCAAAATAAGTCGCAAAATTACTAACTAGAAACTTACTAGTAGATGGCACATGTATATATACTCTGTTGACTGGATATCCCCTATATTTACATTTGTTTACAAGTATAGTTTAGCTATATTAATATCCTGTTTTTAAGTAAAGCATTACTAGAGCTATTTTGAGATAGACCATGTAGTTTTGAAATGTGGTCAGATGACAAGACAACACCTGAGCTGACACCTCCAAATTTTCACGCAACATTTGGACTTTTGAACCCGATGGATTTGACATGCACCAGACTTGTTATACAATAGTTCTTTGAAGGAATCGGGTCACAAAATTTAAACCCTCCAGTTCTGATATCAAGATCTTACCCAGTTCTGAAATCAAGAGCTTACCACCAAACCACCACAATGCATTTTAAATATTGAAATGCAGCAAATCATTAAGTTTAAGAAACTAAACAAATAAAATCAGTATGCTTTCAAATTGTATAATCAAGAAAAGTTAATGTAAAAAAGTATATATATAGTTACCATTAAATTAGCTATGTAACATCTAAAATTTACTAAAACTAAAGAAAATTTCATGTAATTAATAACCAACATCTCTAAAATTAAAGCCCATGATAAAATGCTTCAAAATGTACTCCATGTACCATTAAATAAATCAGATACCAAATCTGACATATAGATCAGCCAAAACATGGTTATATATATAAACAAAAGCTTAATAGATTTTAAATCATTATGACAACTTCAGTTTCCAAACTGAATACAACACAATCAAGCAAAGAAAGTTTTTTTATTATTTATACTTATAATAAAGCTCATATATTACTAATACTTATAATGTGTTGGCGTTCTACAGGCCAGACCGTTCCATTTAGAGCAACTAATTTTGGCATGTGTCTACCTTGGACGCCGAGAATGTGCACCTCGGAGTGATTATTTCAAATTTTTAATTAAAATTTAAATTAATAAAAAAATTAAGCAAAAATTTGGTATTTTTTAGATATAACTTCTAAAAATATTATCGCAAAAACCTTATTTTACATCAAGTAAAAGATGAAAAAACAAGCTTCCTACTGGTATCAGCGTTTTAACATATAACTTAAGCTTCTATTATTACCGATTTTTTAAAGAAATATTTTAACCATATTTTTCAACAGTATATTTCGGACAGAGCAATAAAATTCAATTACCTTTTATCAAAGTATTGCCATCATATTAACAGAAGTTGAAATTATATTTAAAAAAAACGATTGCAAATTAAATATAAAAAAATGTTACTTTCAGCATGTGACTGGATGAAATAAAATAAATATTATATGTTATATTTGCTAAAAAAATAAATGCAAAGCAAAGGCTTATATGATAGTTTGCAATATCTATATCACTAATTCCATAAATCCTCTTTTATTTACAGTAGATATGATTGATTTTATACAGGATATGCATTCAAATTCAATGCCCAAAGGCTGTTTGTAAATCATTAGAAATAGGCATGCATATTATTTAGTACTGTTAACTTGGTCAAATTGAAGTAAATAATTACATTTATGTAGCTTGAGTCAAACAATGCATTGATGAATAATGAGTTATAGATTTTTTCATACTTTGCTCTATGAGCCAAATTTTACAAAACATTTTTATTAATATTTTTTAAAAAAATTGTTTCATTAATCAATCTTCGAAATCAATCATTAAAACCGACTGATTTATAAAAATAAAAGAATATTATTATGAAAATGTGTTCTTTTAGAACTTTCTATCCACTATCTTAAAGAAAATATCAATTTCAGGCCAATCAATGCCTGGAAATACTCCAAGGTTGAAAATCAAATGAATATGTGTTTGTGTATATGAATGAATGATTGAATACCTGTGTGTGCATGTTAGAGCACTACACACCAGACCATATGATTTAGAGATACCGCACTTGGTATGTACATATTTACTTTGGAGGATGAAAAAATATCCCTATACAGAGGGGGGGGGGTGGGGTTGAAAGTTTAACTAAAAATTAAACTAACATTTGTAATTTTTCTACAATAATTTCCAAAAATATTGCAGCACAAAACTGTTTTTTAAATCCTCTTAAAAAAGGCTTTTTTTCATTGTTAACAATGTTTTAACCTGCAAATTAAGTTTCTATATTTAATGAATCTTAAAAAAATACTGTAACTATATTTTTCAACAGTTAATTTCTCCCAAAATGAAAGTAGAATTTAACCTGCAAGAGCACATTAAGAGTGTATGTACCAGTGCTTTGCTGTCACTAGGACAAAACCCCAAACAAAATGATTAAATTAATTCTTATTGCAAATTAAACCAATTAAAGTGTGATGCTCAGCACACGTTGAAATGGAAGCGTATTGTTACGGTATAGATATATGCGATATGTTACACTTCATTCCATAGCAGCTGATAGCAAATCAGAGAGATATATAGAACAAAGTACAAATAATCATAAGGCTTCTATAACATTATGAATTATGTGACTATCAAATTTTGAAGTTTAAATATATTTGGCTGATAAGTTCTAAAGAGAGCAAAGTATGTAAATAGTGAATTGAAAATGTTAGAGCGCATTACTCATGGTTAAGTAGCTGGTCACCAATAAACCAACAGCTTGTCCCTTAATTTTCTACAGAGAGAAAAGCAAACCAATGGAAGAAGATGCATATAATAATACATAAAATGATGTTTTATCTTGTGTTAAATGCTCTGGATAGCAACCAAGCATATGAATGGTATTATACGGTCTATGGTAATGCTTTTGATAGTATGTTTTTCTCAACTAATACAAAAACTAGAGTAATGAATTTTACCCATTTCAGATAAAATATACCCAATTTACATAAAACAATGTTTAAACTTGAAATCAGAAGAAATATTGATATAATATAGATAATTTAACATAATGGATGTACAGCTGCTTCACACATTTTTTTCCTACTTTACGAAATATATTTTTGAATATTTTATAAACTGGTATGTTTTGTTTACATAGTTTTCTGAGCAATTAATTTCAACTCCCTGCCCACTTTTGTAAAATGACGCTCATTTCTCCCCCCCCCCCAAACACACGCCTTTTCTTTTTTGGTGGGGGAGAGGGCTTTCTTATCAAAAGTTGGAGGGCAAAACATTTCTTCAGGTATTTAAAATTCAAAATAATAACAATATTGGATGTATACAACCACGATTAACAAATAGATTCGATTAAGTATCTTTAAGAAAAGTGCTGATTAATTATTCACTCTACAACTGTAACTATATTTGGTTTAATTTATTAATATTAACATTCCATTTTGAAGCAACATTAGGCATTTATCAGGTCACAGTCAATAATTTTGAGCCATGACAATATTAAGAGGACAGCCATATGACATCACCTCTTATCCAAACATTTTCACTATACCTACAAGAGACTTTGATGGAATTGATGTACACCAGATTCAGCTTAAATAGCAGTGCTTCAATGGAATCAAGTTTTGAGCCTAAAATTTTCTGATCCGAAAGTCAAAATCATACAACCACAGGTCTCATACTTATTGCCAACTAATAGAATGGCACAGTAATGTATCAATGTGTGCATACACCATAACTTACAAAAAATTTTCTTCAATTTAAACTAAAAATTAAAACTAAATAAATAAATGACAATAATAACTAATATCCCTCAAGTATTATTTAAAATGGGAAAGCATACATACTTTTAAAAGTATAAAATCAGCATTAATTTTAAACTGCACTGTTATTTCAGACATTCCTTGTAGTCTTCCCTATATTTATTCCAACAATATTTAATCATTTGTTATCAAATTAATGGTTTAAATATTAAAGATACAACGTAGTAAATGAAACAACCAACAATCAATGCTCTTTTAAAATTTTAATTACACTAAGAAAAGACTTTTCACATGAATGAAAATAAGAGCAACTTGGAAACAAATTCTGTTAAACATATGCGACTTGGGATTACTATTTCCTTAAAAAACATCAAGGTTTGGTTCTTCAAAAACATTCTTGATACTTTTTTTCCACCATAAATAAAATATAAATGAAATCAAAGTACATATAATATTTGAAAAAGTACATAAAAAATTGCAATTAAAACAATATTTGTTATACATTTAAAAAAAAACTAAATGCTTGATAACAGCCAGAAACATTAAAATGAAGGCCTTTGAAATGAAGCTGAATTATATTATAAATTTGTAAAATTCTGAGCTTTTGTAACAATGCAAGTTTCTCAATCTATGTGTTACAATCTTTAATACTGTAAAAAACATTTTCAATACTTCTTTCTATTTTTGGAAGTAAAAGATAAAAGATTATATGAAAGTGCAGTTTACGCAATGGATAAAAAAGGAATGTGCAATATTACAAAAATTAGAAGAGAGGAAAACCAGACAACTGTTTTTTAATAGTCACTATAATGTCACGGGACTAGTTTCCCTTAAGAAATTCATGAACACTACATATACAGAAGAATTAAAATAACATGCTTTAACATCTGACAGTATTATGGACATGAAATAATGTCAAAGAGATTTAACTGAAATTATATATAATCAATATTCCTAACAAACTAGCAACTAAAAGTAACTAGAGATGAACAAATCAAAAGTTTGCATATGTTTCAAATTTTAAACTAAATATAAAAATCTGCATTTTTGCATTTGAAAGAATTTTACTTACAATTTCACTATTTTCTAGAAGTAACTGGTCGTTCTTTTCTTGCAGAGATTTAATGTCTTCTCTGCATTTAGCTTCTGTAATGGAAACACGTTCTTGAGCCTGAATCATTAACTGTTCTCTTTCTTCTTCTAGTTTGGTAATCTTTCTCTTTAATTCATCAGTTTTCTCGAGGTTTTCTTTTTTGATAGCTTCAATGTTGGCTTTCAATTTTAAAATCATATTTTCTTTGTCTTTCATAGTTTCTTGAAAATTATGTAACTTTGCAACTTGTTCTTTATTAGTTGTCTCACATTTCTGCTGAATTTTAAGAAGTTCTTCTTCTTTCAATTTCAATTCTGATTTTATTTCACTTTCTTCATTTTGCAGCTTTTCTTGAGATTTTAAAAGTTCTGATTTTTCTGTTTTCAAAACACACTTCTCCTCTTCAAGTTGCAAGATCTGAGACTTTAATTCATCTATTTGAGTGGTATAATTTTTTTCAGCATTTTCTAATTTTTCTTGCAAACATTTTAGGCTTTCATCATTTTGTGTTGTTAAACTCTCCTAGAAAGAGAATGTAAGGTCTTGAAAATAATTTATTTAATAATGTTACACTATTTGAATAATAAACTAAAATTGTAAACATGAAAAACCAACTTTTCTAATTAAAAATCAAATATTAATTTTTAGAATTTGTACAGCAAAGAAAGGAAAATATAAAGTTCATCGTTACTGAAATGAATTCTTCATAAAAAGTGAAAATATATTTTGCAACAAGCTTACATGTATCATAGAAGAGCAAATCAGTTTTAATTACAGAGTAAATAAAAATGACTATCCTATACTAAAACTACCAGTCTTTCCAGAACTTGAATTATCTATATCCATACTTATAATAAAGCTCAATGTGTGTGTGTGTGTGTTGGCGCTCTACAGGCCAGACCGTTGGACCTACAGCTACCAAATTTGGTACATGTATACCTTGGAGGTCGGGAATGTGCACCTCGGAGCCCTTTTTTCGAATTTTTAATTAAAATTTAAGCGAAATTTCGACGTTTTTCCGCTTTAACTTCCGAAAATATTATCGCACAAACATGATTTTTATATCAATTTAAAGATTAAAAAATTAGCTTTCTAATGATATTAGTATTTTAATGTATAACTTAATCTTCTATTTTTAACGAATTTTTAAAGAAATATTTTAACCATGTTTTTCAACAATATATTTCGAAGGAAACAATAAAATTTAATCTGCATGAGCACATCAAGGGGGAAAAAAATTAGGTTTTATCAGAGTGTTGCCATCCTATTGACGGAAATTCAAATTAAAAAAAACAACTATCATCGCAAATTAAATCTAAAGAAATGCAACTTTTAGCACGTTACTGGATAAAATAAAATAAATATAAATTAAGCCTTCTAATGGTATCAGTGTTTTAATGTATAACTTAACTTCTATTTTTAACGAATTTTTAAAGAAATATTTTAACTATGTTTTTTTTTTTATCACCTGACAGGATAAAATAAAAGAAAACAATGACGGAAGTTCAAATAGAAAAAAAAAAAAAATACGATCATCACAAAATAAATTTAAAGAAATGCAACTTTTAGCACGTGACTGGATAAAATAAATATAAAATGTGATATTTTCTTTAAAAAATGCAAGGCAAAGGATTATACGATAGTTTGCAATATTTAAATCCTTAATTGAATAAATTATCTTTATTTATACAGTATTGAATTTATACAGGATATACATTCAAGTTCCGGTACAATGGCCAGTTTGTAAAATATTATTAATAATTATATATATTGTTTAATACTATTAATTTGATCTAAATGATGTAAATAATTACATTTTATGTAGTTTGAGTCAAGCAATGCATTTATGAATAATGAGTTTGAGATTTCTTCATACTTTGATATGTGAGCCAAATACAAAATATTTTTATTAATATTTTAAATAAAAGTTGCTACATCAATCAGTCTTCTAAATCAATAATTAAAACTGATTGATTTATAAAATTAAAGAATATTAGTAGGAAAATGCATTCTTTTAGAACTTTCCATCCATCATCTTAACGAAAATATTAATTTCAGGCCAATTAATTCCCGGAACTACTTCAAGGCTAATAAATATGTGATTTAATTGAAAATTTTAGAACGCATTACTCATGGTGAGCCAGCTGGTCGCCAAAGGCGGCTAGTAGTTAATAATCCAAAATAATCAGCTTCTAAAAACCAATAAGTTTATATAACGGAAATAAGTACTTCTAATAAATATAAATTATCTGTGACAAAAGACTTTCAGGAATGAAAAAAAAATATGAAAATAATATGTTTGTGTTATTTTATCTCATCCAACCATCTAAAAATAACTAAAAGTAAGATATTGTTTTCAAATTACACTGATTATTGGGATTTGGAATTCCAAGCCATTAATGAGAATAACATGAGTGATATTTATACTGACACTTATTAATGTCCATACAATACATTTTAAATGGAATTAGATTTCTCTAATCTAAAAGCTGCAATTTAATAATGATCAGTTAAAACTACCATCAGAGTTAAAACAAGGAATTGTTTTGAAAATTGAGTAAAAATTAAATTGCAGGAGGAAGGGGGAGTAGGATAAAGGTCGAATTAATTTGCAATAAACTCTAAACCAAAAAGCACAGATGACAAATTTATAACTTAATAATAGCAATAAAGGATTTTCAAATTATCCCAAAAAGGATTACTTTGAGAGGTGCTTAAAAACAGGCTAGAAAGGTTATTTTTATAAATACTGAAAAGTTATTTTGTTAGTCTATTAAGAAATGCATGCAATAAACTAAAAAATCATATTGATCAAGAGTGTATAATCAAAATAAATGTCGATTTTAAATTTTAATACTGTTGCAATAAGTTTAAACAAAACATTAAATTGGTGCAAAACTTTCTTCCTGCGAGAGTTATTTCACAAAGATATCAATTTGATAATTAAATTATTCTTGAATAAAAAATAAAACACAGAAATATAGTTTTAAGAAAGTATAATTTACTTAAGCAGAACATAACTTATACAGCAAATTAGAAAATTCTCAAAACATTATTTATAATACAATTCAATTTCCATTAAGCATTTTTATTTTTCTATAATTATAATAAGTATAAGAGCAATTATATAATGATGAAAATATTAGCATAAGCATTATATAATTATTGGAAACAGTTAATGTCTACAAGCTGAACGTAAAATTTTTTAGGGATATAACATCTTTAATTTTGCTGTTAATAATACGTACTATTTAGATAAAATCAAAACTAAAGAAAACCAATAATTATCTTGTTTTTAGTTTCATAGAAATTAAAACTTTTTGCATAAATTTCTTCAAATAATGATGTTAAATGTTTGTTTAGAAGTGAGTGGAAATGGTCAGGGCACATCACAGCCTTGATCATTTGACGTAGAGTTAATAAACTAGGTACATATATACTCTGAAGGTTTAAAAATATGCACACCTCAGAGCTTTTTTTAAAAATTTTTAATTAAAATTAATTAAAAACCGAGCAAATGTTTCAAATTTCTTTTTGGATAAATTTTGAACACATTAAGCACAAAAATAATTTTTACATTATTTTAAAATTAAAAAAACTTTTCAATAGTGAAAATTTTCTAGCCTTAAAAACTTTTTTCAGTTTGCAATTAATTTTTTAAAAATATATTTTAATACAATACATTTCTCATTGTTGATATAATGCTCAAATCATTTTCACTTTAGTACTAATATTTCATTCTGGCTATTTTCAATTAGTGATGATTAAGTCATAAAGATATGGCCTACTTTTCTATATTGAGTAGATTTCTATGCAAGGTAAGAGTTTGAAAAAGAATTCTATTAGTATCAATAATAAAAGTCATATTTTTTTAATATTGGTACTTTTTCTAGTGATATAATTAAATGCATGAAGATATGGTCCATAAATTAGGATAATAAACTGCATGGTGAATAGAAAAGAATAAAGCTTTTAAAATAGTGAGAGATACCGCAATTAAAATTTGAAATTCAAACATATTTGACTAAGGGAGTCATTAAGAGATAATTTCATAAAATATTTAATTAAAATTTTAATAATTATTATTCTTGTCAGATCAACTTGTTAACAAAAGCAGCTACTATCAAAGCAAGCTATAAATTTTTAAATCTGTTAAAAAGCAGCAGGATACTGATTAACATCACTGACAAAGAAAAAAAAAATCTAGTTAATTTCAAAGTACAATAAACTGAAAAAATACAAATATAAGAAATTGTAAGGAGTAGATATGCAATTCAATTTTTCTGGCGATTGTTGATTTTTCTGATTATTGACAAGATGATTGTTCAACTTGAATAATTAAAAATAACAAAATAACTAAAAATGTGCAATAAAAATGCAATGTTTTATACAAAAAAAATTGTTATGCTATATATGTTTGGTTTCTATAGATCATGAGAAGATATTCGATGAATACTAGAGGATTGATAGTTATCACCCTCTTAGCTGCAACTCGCAAAACTGTAAGTTTGCAGGCTTAATAATCAATCGTTAAAGTATGAGAAACATCTTTACAGATGAAAAGAAGAAAAAATTTAAAATGGCCAAGACCAGTGTTTTAATCACTATTGAGATCATTTCTTTAATAATTCAATAACACACGATATTTAATAAGAACCATGCTAAGAAAAAAAAACTAGCATGTTTTAATAAAATTTTGACAAAACAATATTAATTTTTTTAAGAAAGTAATCTTAATTTCCAATTCACTTATATCCACATCAGCTTAGAATTTCATCAAATGAAGCAAGGAAGTAAAATTAAAACCATACACTGCTAAAAAAATTGCAGACAAAATCTATTGTCCATATGTTTCTTTTGAAAGAAAAAAGAAAAAGAACTAAATTAATGAGTAAAATTAAATACTCTTACGTTGTACCAGAATGAAACAATAGTTGACAATGCCCAACTTCACTTACCATATGAAATTTGGCTTATTTGCAATTATCATGGTATGTTAATGTATTAAATTAGCTAACTGTATTATGTCCATACAATATTACTTACTTATACTATATTTACTTGATAACAAAAGAATACAGACATTTAAAGTTTGTTATTCATTTTAATTTATTTCTTTTTTTTAAAAAAAAGATGGATTTAAATGCATTTTGTAAATGCTAAGATTTAGAACACTTTGAGAAAAATTATGAAAATATTTCTATTATATAACAGCAGCATTCTGTAAATTTCACTCTCAAATATATTGAAAATATGGATTTCGAAAACAAAAATTTGATAAAACTACTGTAAATTTTTCACTTTCTGTTTTTATATATTTATTGAAGTGTTAGTGCAATATATATACAAATTCTCATAAATCTAATGATGAGTTAATGATATGTATATATTATTGCACAAGAATACATGCATGAATTTTGAAAAGTAATATTTTGATACAAAAATAAAATAAACTGGATAAATACCTTTTCAGATTGCATTTGTTGTATTTCTATTTCTTTATCTTTAATATTGGTTGAAAGAATACTAATTTTTGCTTCAAGCTCTTTAATTTCAAATTTCATATCTTCAAATTTTTTGGAATAATTCTGTTCATAACTTTCAAATTTTTCTTTAGATATCATCACAGAAATCTCTTCATTCTTTGCCTCTATTTGCATCAGGTATGATTTCAATTTTTCTTCAGCATGTCTAAGTGAATCAGAAGCCACTTTGAGTTCCTGCACAGTAGTATCATACTTCTTCTTCCATTCAGTAACTGCATTCTCAGAAGATAAAACATTTTCAGATTCTCTGTTTAATTTTTTTTCTGTGTCTTCCAATTTTGTAAGGGTATCGACTAATTTAGCTTGAGTTGCACTGAAATTAGTTTTGTATGACTCAAGTTCTAACAAAGCAGTCTTTAAATCTAATTTTGTTGATTGAAGCTCACTTTCTAATTCAGATTTTACATTTTCTTTTTCTTCAATGACTTCCTTAATTTTTTTATCTAAAATTTTTACTTTTGATTCCATATCGAATAAATGTTTTTCATCTGGAATTTTTTCACACAAGTTTTTATTTACTTCTTTGAGATTAACAATTTCTTCTTTTAAAATACAAATCTGGGATTTCTGAACTTTGCAAAATGTAGTAATTTTCAAAAACTGTTCTTCAAAAGATTGCAATTTTATTTCATTTTGATTTAAGCCTGCAGTAATAGCTTTCATATTTTCAAATGATTTACTAGAAAATTCATTTAAGTTACACAAAATTGAATCATATAATAATTTCCACTCGGAAGCAGTCCTTAGTGCTTCCGAAGCTGAATTCTTTTCTTTTTCCAAATGCTGACACACACTTTCATAATCTTTTGCTAAAGAATCATACTTAATATGTAATTCTTCCAGGAAAGAAACTTGGTTCTTTGAATGATTCAATTCATCAGTAATTTTACTTAAAGAAGAGTTTACTTTTGCATATTTTTCTTTTAAAGTTTTTAAATCATTTTCTGATTCCAACAAGGATGATTTTAATTTTTCATTTTCAGATTGTAAAGAATCAAATTTAAATTGCAGTTCACCAAACAAAGAAACTCTATCCTCAGAATTCTTCAAATCATTTGTTACTTTATCTAAGGAAGTTTTCATTTCCAAAAATTTATTTTGAAAAGTTTCCATTGCCTTATTTGATTCTTGCAATGTATGTTTTAATTGCTCATTTTCTAATTGCATAGAATCATGCTTTATTTGTAATTCTTCTAGTGAAGACACTTGATTTTTATAATCATGCAATTCACTGGTAACTTTATCTATCTTGTCCATATATTTTTCATTTAAGCTTTTCAATTCAGCTTCAGATTCCTTCAGCTTTTCTTTCTCATGCTCTAAATAATCATTTTTAACCAGCAATTCATCTATATAGGAAGCTTGATTCTTGGAATCCTCCAGTTCATTTAAAACTTTATCTAAAGAGCAATTTGTTTCATTTAATTTTTTCTTTAAGGCCATTATTTCATCTTCAGATTTTTGCAACAAAGATTTCAAATTTTCATTTTCAGAAAGTGAACGATTGTATTTATTTTCAAGTTCTTTCAATGTTGATTCATGTTTTTCTTTTAAGGACAATACAGATTTCTCACTTGCTTCTCTCAGTGCTTTCTCCTTTTCCAACTCATTAACTGTTATTTCATACAACTTAGAAAGTTCATTCATTTTATTTTTCATATCATTGAGATCATTATTATCTTTACTTAAAGACTGAACTTGGCTTTCTAAATCATTTATTTGTGATTGGAAGACTGTTATATCTTTTTCTTTTAATTTTGTCTGAATGCAGTGTAAATTAGAACTTAATTTACCAATTTTAGAATTAAAAACATCTAACTTGCTTAAATTGCCAGCTAATTTAGCTTCAAAGGTTTCATTTGCAGCGAATATTTCATTCAAAATATTCCTACATTGCAAAAGCATTTGATTATTGGCAATTATTTTGCTTAGTTCTTGTTTATATTCTTCTGTTATATTAGATAATTTACGCTGATGATCTGTCTCAGTCTCTGTAAGCTGAGCATTTAGAATCTGAATTTGTTCATTTAGTTTTTCAATTGTTGCTTTAGTCTGATCTTTTAGATCACTTAACTGAGCATTGTGTGTTTGTTTAAGTACAAGTTCTTTTTTAATATACTTCTCTTTTGCACTTTTATATTTATTTTCCAAATCTTCTTTGCTTTTTTCAGATACTTTTAGCAACTCCTCTTTCTCAGTTAATTGTTCTTTTACAGACTCTAACAAATTCTTTAAATCTTCACAATTTTGAAAAGAAGCATCCAATTCTTCTTTAACAGAAAGAAGTTGCTCAGTTCTCCACATTAACTTTGAGTTCAATTGCAAAACTTTCTCGGAATATGCTACTTTTGCAAAACTAAATTGCTCGTGCAAAGAACACAATTCACGATTTATCATTTCAGTTTGAGCAGAAAGAGCTGCTATCTCACATTTCACTTTGTTATTCAACTCCATTATATCAAGTTTGCTGTTTTCCTTACTTTGCTTTATTAAGTTACAAACTTCCTTATTATCATTTTCTACTGCTTTCATGCTTTTTTCTGGTGATGGATTTATTTCTTGTGATTGCGCGTCAATACTTTGTAAAACTAAACTCAAATTATTCCTTTCTTCCTGTAATTCACTCAAAGATTCGTGCAACTGGGTAATGTTTTTAGCAAATTCTATATTTTGAACTTCAAATTCTCCCTTTAATTTTTGATTTTCCTCCATAAGTTTTTTGGCAATTTTTTGCAATTCTTCCTTGTGAAAAGAAGTTAAATCACATCCTTCTAAAGACATCAGAATATCGTCATTTCTAGGAATCTCAGATAACTCAGACTCTTTTATATTTTTATCTGACATCAGATTTTCATTTAATAATTCAGAGTCAGTAATTTTTTTTATTTCTGTATTCTGTTTATGTCTACTAGATAACTTAATCATTTTTGAAAGTTTAGTAACTTTTGGAATGAGTTCATAACAAACAGTTTCGAACCGATTAATTTCCGATTTTAAAAATTGGTTCTCTTTTTCTAGTGATGAAAGTGAACTTTCTATATAATTGAAATCTTCAATGTGATTATTAAATGAATTCATTTTTTCATCAAGAACAATTTTTAGCAATCCAAATTCCCTAGATGATTCATCTAAAATATTATTGAGATAAATAATTTTTTCTTCTGCAACAAGTAATTTATTTCTCATTTCATCAGAATTAGCATTCAGGAAACCAACTTTATCAATAAGTGCTTTGTTTTCTGAACCTAATTCTAAAATCTTAGTTTTGTATTCTGTTAATTCCTTAACTGCATTTTGATGATTGAGTTCAGTTATTGCCAGATGTTCTTGTAAGGCAAGGATTTTTTCAGAATCATGTTCAGAAAAGGATTTCAACTGCAATGCTAAATTCTGGCACTTTGCTTGCAATTCCTTAACTTCATTTTTTAAACTTTCAGATTCATTCAAAAGGTCTTTCTCTCTTTTTTCCAGCAACTCAATCTGATGGCACAAAGAACCTTTGTTATTTACCAAATCATTTAGCATATTCTGTTTCTCACTTAACTGATCTCTTAAAGAATCACAGGTTGAGCGAAGATCAGCTTCAGCTTTTTGATAGACATGAAGCTTGTCATCCAATTCTTGATTTAACTGTTCTTTAATCTGTATTAATTTCATATTACTTGATTCTTTTAAATCCAAATAATCAGCTTGTAGTTTGTCAAAGTTTGTAGAACTGGTGTCTAGATCCTGTTGAAGAAATAATTCTGTTGAGTCACTGGATGGTGCAATGCATTACATTTTTCATTCAGCAGGCATTAATCATTCACATACAAAAAATATTTTAATGGCCTTCTATGTATTGAAAATTTTAATAAGGCAATCTTCAGCTTATTTTTTAATTGCAGATTCAATGTAAAAAGTAAAATAATCTTCAGTTTATTTTTTAATCAGAGGTTCTCAAAATTCTTTTTGTGCACAATGAACATCTTCAGTATTCTTTAACATCCAGTATTCTTAATATAATGCTGAAAGTTTCAAATGAACTGTAGTTACTTTAAATTCTTCCAGCAAAAGAACCACATGTGCAGAAGAATTCTTTAGAAAAAATATTAAACATCTTGCTCATCAACAAGATATGTCTGTTTAATTGAAAACACTGATAGATATTAATCGTTATTTGACAGTTCAATAAATTTACAATATATTTCTAAATTTAATAAATGACATTAACAATAAAAGCCACAGAAAATAAATTTTATTTTCATGGGAACCCCCCCCCCCTAGATTGTGAAATTAAGCATTACAAGTTCTTTATACTATTCAGAATATAAAAACCACATTAAAGACAATTATTTTCTTTGAAATAAGAAACAGTAAAATACAACAGTAATTATGGTAGCAGACTATGATGCTATTCATTTGTTGGCTGCCCATAATTTAGAGTATTGTAATAATATGTACAGCATTTGTACTTCCCAATATTACAAAAAAATATAATTTATAGAGGAATATATGAGCAATATTAAAAACAAAATGGAAAGAGTTATGAAAATTTTAGATATAACATGGTTAATAAATACAAATTTAAAAAAAAAAAACATTAAATATTTTTTGAACTGTTCTTTGTTAACAATAAAAGGAAATGGTATAAAGCAGACACCTTATACAGTTGGAGAAACATGAAAAAAAGAATGACAATTATGTAATGATTATTTGTTAGCAATTAGAAATATAGCAATAGTATGATAACAAGGATCAATTTTTTAAAAATGCTTGATAAATGGGGAAGGAAAAAATTCAAGTAATGACTAAATTGTGGAGGGAAAAATAGAATATAAATATTCAAAATAACAACGAACAAGATATTTGAGAACCTCTGAATTGGTCAAACTAAAAACTAAAATCTGCAAAATATTTAATCTTCTTTAATTAACAGCAAACATTCCATGTTAAAGTATACTGTAATTATATTAATTATTGTTATACAAGCATTAACAATAAAACATTTGCACTACAGAAAAAAATTAAATAAGCTACAAAAAAAAAGCACCAAATATATTGAAGAACTAAAACATGGGATATACAAATATAAAATATTATACATTCATTTTCTAATAAAAATTAAATAAAACTGCATTAAAAGTGAACAATATTCTAGCCTTTAAATCAAAGTGTTTAATGATGTCAGTTCATTTTTCAAAAATTTAAACCTTAAATTAATAATCTAGCACTGCAATAAATTAATAATTTGACTCTCTATAAGTGATTACTTCGAAAATTCAACATTTTTGCTGTCCAATATTTAAAGAAAGACAAATGGGAAGCATTAAAGAAAATCAAATCATGGCATGCAGATACCAGTGATTTTAAACCAGTGATTGGTTATCGCTATTCTGAATTATATTTTGCAATATTTACTAAATACTGAATGATCTTTTGCATAATTTCAAAATATTTTATGTTATTAAGCTGGGATTTCACTGAAGATTTTTTTTTTCATTTCCTTTTTTTTTATAGTAAATTCACATTAATCTAGAATCTTTCCAAAGTCATCAATCTCATATTCAGATATTTGCTAAATCACACAAAATAATATATATATATATATATTTCAACATTCTTTGTAATTTGTAAAACTGTACTATCATATCTACCAGAGCAATAATGTATTAATTCACAGTTTTAGTGCCTATATTTAACTAACACATTTATATATATCATATAAACCTTTTTGTAGATTTTATAAATCATCTAAATCGATTTGTATAGATCATAAATATTTATGTACAAGATCTGCAAAAAATTAAATAATCATAAGTAATTGTTTGAATATATTTTCAACTAACAATCATTTTGATGTGAATGCATGATAAATAATAATCTTCTGTTAGACACAAAGATGTACATGTAAAAAAAAAATTACAACCTTAATATAGAGCAACATACAGAATCCTTAAAAATGCAAAGTTTGTTTTATTTTAGTAAAATGCAATCTTAATTTTGTTCCAATTAATTCTTAAAATTCAATAAATAATTGATCTAGGGTAAGTTAAATCTCCGTTATTCCATCATCAGTTAGAGTTGTTTATTTAGTTTAAAACCAAAACTTTATTTTCTTAAATTAAGAAAACTATATTAGATAGGAATAATGCTATTAGAAATCAGGACTCAAAATTTTATGAGCAAAAAAAAAAGTTGCTAAAAGTTGCTCATTAATATATGCACTGTTATTATAATTATTCTCTTAAATGCCGATAAATAGTGTACTGACCCCAATTTTACTTATACAATATGAAATTTACATCTCATGGGAGAAGGGGGAAGATAGATATTTATAATTGTATATAAAAAAAAAGTAAGCCATATTCCTTTGTTTACATTATGTCTGCATTATATATAATATTGAAAAATCTATCAGTTTTAGAATTAAATTAACAGAATGAAAAACTTTAGAAATTAGTTCCTGACTCTTATTTTTAATTTTTTAATAAGTAAATATCACATTCAAAGATATGTACATAAATGACATGCAAAAATTTAAATCACTTACCGACTGTAGTTTTTCCAAAGAATTCTTTAAAGCTGAATTCTCTTTTTCTAACAATTCAACGATAGAATTCAATTCTACAACATGTTGTTTTTTCTGTTTCAGTTCTTCTTCAATCATACTCAATTTTTTTCCAGAAGTCTCCTTCTGCAAACAGTATAATGTATTAAGGATAACATAATAATTCACAAAAATAGTAAGCAACATTCAACCATTTTATTCATAAATTGCAATATTTAATAAATTAAATGTAGCCTTATTTTTATTTTAGAAATTCTATAAATTTGAGATTTTTTATAACCATTTATATGTATTTAAATGTTGCATGTAGGATTGTGAAGTTTTGCTTAATGTTAGTTATATGAAAAATACAAAGTAGATACGATGAAAGTTTTACTTTTTGTCCATAATCCAAATTTCAATATAAAATAAATATACAAATGATTTGATATCGCAAATTTCAAAACGTGCATAAACCAATAAATTATGGGGAGGAAGCCCATAAGAATGTCAAAATAGTTATTCTCAAACACCTTTTTAAATATTTTCTACATTAAATATGCTCCACATTAGAGCATTTCATCAGAAGTTGACAAAAACACAGACATTCAGGACTTTGTTAGTTTGTGTGCTTAGTTGTTCAAAAACTGCAATGCTAATTAGAGATGCACATGTCAGTGAATCTATCTATATGTGTTATCTTCAATTTACTTATGAATGAATGTATATTAGATGAATACATAAATATAAAGAAAATAGATTTTAGATTACAAGAACAATAAACCACCAAATAGAATTAGAATGTATAAACGCAGCGAGAAGTTTGAATCAATTATGTAAAAAATTTGCATCATGGATAAAAATATTTATAAAATCATATAATTAACAATAATATTTCCAATAAAAAATGTATAAAATCTTAAAAAGTGAAAGAAAAACCACAGTTGAATACATCAGAGATAACAATTTTTTGAAGGAATTATCTATAAAATGGTTAAAATAATAGATATTTTGAATTGATTGCAGAAATCAGCATCATTTAATATACAGTGAAAATAATAAATTTTAACCACTATACATCTATGCATTAAACAGAACCTATATATATTCTTTAAGAATTTTTTTCTCAGAACTGAAAAGAGAAAAAAAAAGTTATGCATTCAGATAAAAATGCATTAAAATAATACAGCCATCAGCAATTATAGAAATGTAACATAAGTTTAATTTTCATTCTCCCTAAATGAAAATTACAAGCTGTTTTCAGGGCTTATCATTGCATTTTAATTATTTTTATTGCAGCATTCTTAAATTTAAAAAATTAGGAGTAGAATTAAAAATAAATTATTTAAACTGAAAGTACTCACCTTTTCTTTTTGCAAGTCTTGTAACTTTATTTTCCATTCTTCCTCAACAGCTGCTACTTTCTTAGCACATTCTTGCTAAAAAATAATTTTATTCAAAGTCAATACACAAACCAAAGCAATAGTTATTCAAATATATAAAACAGAAATTATTATAAACAAACATAAGATTTTCATTTTAGTGTATAATTACTTAATTATTCTTTCTTTTTCCTCATATCATTAAAACTATATTAAGATTTACTAGATAATAAGAATGATGAAATATTAAATGTACTAACAAAAGATATACAACTATTAACACCAAAGAACTCTTGAGCTTTTAAATATTAACCATTTTATTGTAAAAAAGACTGAACATGAGTTATTAACAAAATAAATCTTCGATATCCATACTATTACAAATGTATATTTAAAACATTAATAATATAGTATTTCCAGATATTAAATCACAAAACTTCAATAAAAAGCCAATTTTTTTTAAAAAAATTAATTAAAATAAAATCATAAAAACAATTTTTTCAGCACAAATTTAATCAAACTGATTATTTATCAATTTAAGAACTGAAGTCATTGCATGCTAAATCATTTTATTCATTTACTTGTATAATTAAAATATAAAAAGTCTATAAAGATGCTTAATTTGTTAAAATAATGGATTTTATTGCTTTTTAAAGGATGTTAACAAGGCATTTAAAGGTTTAAATATATTAAAAATTGAAAACATTCCACACTAATAAAACAATAAGGGATATTCTGGAAGAAATATATAGCTAAATTAAATTGAATACATTCAAAAGTTATATGATTAAATAATATAAATCTAATACAATCACTAAAGAATTCTGAAATAAGTTTAATTGTTTAATAAAAAAACTATAATTAAGAAATATCTGCAATTAAAATGCATCAATTAATTTAACTTAAACTATAAAATCAGCAAAAATGTCTACTTATTTTTATAAAATTATTTAAATGCGCTTTCTTCTTATTTCATAAAAAATTTAATCTGCTAAATTATAAATACTTTTACGTGTGAAGAAACATAGATAAATTTCATCATACAGTTAAAAACTAATTGACTGATATAGATATACCATCCATATTATGTTATGTTTCCGCAGACCAATTCTAAAGAACAGAATGCTATCTCCAGATTACCTAATTTACCTGCACTAATGTTATTGCAGCACTTTTCCCACGAGCAAGCTCTTGCATTAGATTTTGTTTCTCCTCTTCCAACATCCTTTCTGTAGATTCTAACTGTCGTTGAAGAGAATTAACCTTTTCCTCCTGTTGCTTTTGCAATTCTACAACTTTTAATTTTTCAGCCTCATCTGAAAAAAGAAATCTATATATTACTGCAATTATAAATAAACATTATTTTTCTAAGTTGAATAAACATTAATTTGAATAATTGCTCAGAACACAAAACATTTTATTCAAAATTTTGTTTCAAATCAACACAATACAATTAAAAAAAAAAAAAAAAAACTTCAGAATTTAATAAAAGTTAAAACTGAAACAAAACAAACAAATATAACTCATCTATAAGTAATAAGAAAAGTAAACAAAATCTTGTTCACACTGTATAGAATTCATAATATTGTTACAAAGGCAAATAACTAAAAATTGTTAAAAATTAAATCTGGTAAAAAGTTATTGCATAATGCACACACGCACACACACACACATATATATATATATTAATGAGGGCTATCTCCTAAAATATCATTTAAGTTAAAAACAGTCATTTCAAAATAAATTTTTCATTGTGTACTAAAATCTTGGTATTCACAAAGAATATGCTTAACCATTAAAACATAACAGCATTTATTATTAAGTGGTGCATGGTCAGATGCAAAAGATATTTTTGGGTCATATAGGTGTACCTATTTAAAGTCTCATGATAATGATATATTTATTTCTGGTCGTTATTTTATTTTTGGAACATTTGACAAATGGCTATATTTGAAAAAGTTTATTTGTAAATAACTTTTCTCGCATAAGTTGCTAGAATTTATTTTAAACTATTTTTATTACCAGTAATATATCAGATAATGGAACAAAATTTACTTTTCATACAGTTGAGCTTTTTGCTGCCTTTTCAGTTTTTTTAATTTCCCAAAATTCCGATATGCCCCCAAAAATTTAATTATGAAATTATTTTTTAGTGAATTATAGATTTCCACACTGTTTAGAACTAAGGGATGACTTTCCACTGACACATTCTTAAAAGCTACAATAATACTTTTAAAATCAATATATATAATTTAGATGGGGGCATGGCATTGCAAGTTATTGAGGGATAAGATATACTAAATAAAGTTTGGATATAAAGACATAACAGAAAGGGTAAGTCTTATGGATATTATTACATTATAAAAAAATGCTGCTGACCCAATTGGATTACCACATCTCTAACCATCTACTTAAACAGGTTAATAAAAGAAAGATACTTGTAATAGTGGCAACTGCTGTGTATTTATCTAGATACATGATGTTTTGCAAAAAACATTTCTTTCCAATATTGGATACATTGTTACATAGAAAAAGGAATTTTTACAAAATAATAAGAAGAAAAAAAATTAAAAAATAATTTCCCAGATAAAAATTTATTTTCTATTCTTTTTAATCATTCCAATTATTTTATAAAGCGCCTTCATATTACGGTATTTTTAAAGATGATATAGAAGTAAAGCACTATTATACAGATCTTAACACAAAAAATAACGGAGCAGAACTGCTTATTCATATTTTGCAGCATGGAGCAATAGAACTGCTAACTTCTTTTACATAAACATACTTTTATAAGGTGTGGTTGTAAGGAGGTGTACATACACATATCTGTGAGTGATATAAAAAAAAAAATAGCACAATATAAAAAGCATAATTCCTCTAAAAATTTTCACTCCTCTAAAATTTTCAAGAAAGATTTTTACTAATTTCTATAAAATATAAAAATTGTCGAATTTATTCATTGAAGCAAGTAAAATTGCGACAGTTTTGTAATATTTTGCTTGAGCATTATTTAACTTAATTTAAAATACAAAGATGCAACTTACATGCAGCTTGAAATTGCTTTGCTTCCTCTTCAGCTTTATTAAGTTGTTTTTCTTTAAATTCCAATTCTTCATGCATGTTCTTTTTAGTTTCAGCCATAGCCATCACACTTTCTTCTTGTTGATTTTCTAATTCCTTGAGTCGACCTTGCAATCCTTGCAGAATGAATTCATGTTTCGATTTTAGCTGCCCTTGTTCATCCTAAATAATCATATAAACAATTACCAGCTGAATGATGGAATTTCATACTCAGAAATTATGTAAGAAAAATTTATATTTATATTAGAAGAAGAAAAACCATAAGGTTTGTTACACATTTGTTTGTTTTTTCAATTTATATATATTTAGCCACACTAATTCATAAAATACTTTTTCGAATCAAAACCGGCATTGAATAATTGCTTAAAAATAGAACAAAATGTACACATTTTAAGAAAAGAAAAAGAATGAAAGAAATATTATCAATTAACTAACAGTAATACAAGTTTATATACATAAAAACGTAATTCAAATGTGGAATGATTACAAGAGGAATCACTAGAAAAAGAATAAAATTTCTTCACATTTTGGTTTTAAAAAATACTATGAAGCTTTAAAGTATGTTTTAAAGAAGGTTTTGTCAAATATTAATAAAATGGCTGATTTTTATTATTTAAAAACTAAACTTTTTTATGAAGAAAAATAATTTTATCATTAGTTTTACCACTCTTATTTAACAAAATATTATATTTTAAATCCTTTATATGTATAGGAAAGGCAATCTGCATCTTGTATTTTATTAATAAGTTACAAAATCATATGATTCAAAAGAACTTTTAGTTCTTACTAAAAAGTAAAGTGTTAGGTGATAATTATATTTAAAAAAAATCCTTATATTTTATATAAATATGTTTTTAAAATATATTTAATAGCATATTTTCTTTTGGCACAATTACATAATTTTCTACCATATCACATTTATACTACGTAGCCGACAATAGCTGATTTAAGATAATAATTATAGCCGTTTTCTGTTAATATTAGTTACTCACAAATATCTAAAAAAAAGTAAGATTTTAGAAAAAGCTTCGTAATAAACAATTAAATGTAATCAAAATTCTATATACCACACTAATTGATGCACACATACACAGAAATAAGATACAGAGGAATTTCAACATATAGAAATATGTATGTAAATTTTTTATCACTCTCAATTCAAAAACAACCATGGATGTTTCAATTTAGGGGCCAAAAAGGACTTTAAAAAATTATATTAACAAAATTTATTTAAAAAATTAATCAAAATTCATTCTGTAATTGGATATTTGCTTTCCTTCTGTGTCTTCATGTTTTATTTCATTATGCCTTCTTTATCACTTTTATTTGAACTAATTTATTCTATTTTAGATATCTGTTTAAAAGGAAGAAATCTGAAGTTGGAATTAAAGCAAAATAATTGCTCCACGTTCTTTAAAGATTTAGTATATCATCAGCTAAAAATAGCATAAAGCTCATTATCAACTATCATTACTGTTTCCTTAGTAAATAATTTCTAGTTTTCTTAAGACTTTTAAATTAAGAATGAGAGAAAAAGTTTTTATTTCTTCTTATTTAAAATTATATTATTCCCTATGAATGGAATGATAGATAATTTTAATTACAATTACATAAAAGGAATTTTGAAATATAAATAATACCAACATTCTTAAAATTCAAAGTTCTTGAAAAAGGTTTAATAAATGATAGCACAATATAAAGGTTAATAAAAATGACAGTTTTCTTACTGGTACAAATATGGTGATGAATATCACCATCATGAGTATATCAGAAATAAAAAAAATTAAATACTCTATTTACAAAAAAAGCACAGCTTGGGAAGGGGAACTAAACAGAACAGTTCTTTAAACCAGGAAAAATATGTGGATTGAAAGATAACTTAATTATAACAATAAATACTCTGTCATAGTAAAAAGAAAATTAACACAAACCTCCATTTCATTTAATCTTTTAACTTTTTCTTCAAGTTCTTGTGAAAGACTTTCATTTTGTTTCCTCAATAAGGATATTTGATCGGTTTGAGCTGTAATTGTTTTGTTAGCCTGATTCAGTTGGTGTTCAAGTCTTTCCAGCTAAAATAGAAAAAAATAATAATAATAAGGTCATAATACACTATTTTACATGCATACAAATGAACAACAAATGAACTATGTTTCAACTAATAAATATTTTATTCAAAACCAACATTCAATCCAATTATGAAACACAAATATTCAAGAACCACATACTTGATAAGTTATGTAAATCATGTTAAATAATCTATTGGAATTATGTAATTGTAACAGTTAAAATCATTTAGGAAATATTAAAAAATTTGTAGGACTATCTTACAGCAACTACATTTTTGTGACTATAAACAGTGACAATTAAGAAAACAAAGATTTTTATTTTATTCGAAATATTAAAGTTATTAAAATTACTCTCCAGTTAAATTAAACCTTGAATTTTATATTATGTATATATATATACACAAACAAGTAAAATATATTAGTATTTAAAAAATTACATAAAAGGAAAACCAACTTTAGCTTTAAAAGAGTATGTTATTTTTATACAATAGGAAAATTCAACTTTGGCTTTAAAAGAGCAAATTATTTTTCAATTATTATTAATATTGGCTTTTTCAATTAGTTTCAATTTAATTCACAACTATTTGAAAGTTATGTAAATTAATTTCTGAGTAAATTTGTATAAATCTGAAAAGTCTACACAAATTTATCTGATATTAGTTGAATAATTAGTTCATGTCATGATTTAAGATTTACAAAAATAAGTCATGCTGAAATAAAGTTCTAAAGAGGAAAAACTGTTTTTCCAATTCAAAAAAATTCTCAGATGTCATAATGTACCATTATTGCTTGCAGAATTTATTAAAATATTTTTGAATGAAAAAGTACAAAAAAAAAAAATATTGCTCTAGCCTCATAGAAAATATGAAATCTTTTTCAAGGAAATATGAAAGAAAATCCATAATATCAATACTTATATTGAAAGAAGGATAAAGTCAATCAATGTTCCAAATACCATGTGAATACATATAAGTTAGATCAAATCTGTTTGTGAAAGTGCGAGTGCTTCTCTATCATAAGTGAGATTTTAGCAGATAAAATGAAAAGGTAGATGGCTGTTTCCAGTATTCAAGTGGCTGGCTGGTTGGTTGGTCAGTTAGTTAATTGAATTTAATACAAAAAAAGCAAGTTATATCTGCAAAATGTTGAATAACCAAGGCTGCCATGCTTTTCCATGTTATACACAAATTTTAAATAACACAAACCACATAAAGCATATTATTTACATAAAAGTAAACAACTGTTCTAGGAAAGTATAATTTCACAAATTTAAGTAAAAAAGTGTAAAATTAAAAACAGTATTCAGGAGTAGAAATCAAGGAATAAAATTACATTAAAAAATAATCAATTCATATCTATTTTTAACTATCCCAAAGCATCAAATCCTTTATAAATTAGCAAAGAAAAGTAAAATTTTATAATAGATGAAAAAAAAAAAAAAAAAACACCAGATTAAAATCAACAAATTTCATTTAACAAGGTTGAAACTCAAATCTGGGAAGAAAAAAAAACTTATTTTTTCCCAACATCTATATTTAAGATAATAGGAAATGCAAAAGTAGTACTCATGTGCTAATTATAATGTAGTATAATTTTAAGAAGAGGATAAGGAAACAAGACAAGGAAGAACAAGAGGAGACAACACAAGGAAAGGGATCTACAATTTATCAATATTTGAAATAATAATATATTATAAGAATTTTGATCAAAAAATTATCTATTATCTAGAATCAAGCAAAGACAAAATTTATACATTAAAGCAGGGGTGGGGAAACTTTTTTTAAGACGGGCCATTTGTAATAACTAGACCATCGTAGCGGGCCAAAGATTAATGCTTAATCGTTAAAAAATTTATGTGTTCTATAAGCATATACATATATTATTACATACACTTATTATTTTAATAGTAAAAAAGCAAAAGGTAAGAAAATTATAAGCACAAAACATAAAATGAATTTAGTGTAGTTCTTGATGAGAAGTATTATCACTTTATTTTCTGGTGTCATTACTGGTTGATCCCAGTGCACTATCCAGTTATACTATCCCAGTGCAGTTTTGGGGATTACACAAACAATTACTTGAGTCACAGCAGGTCGTTGCAGATGACTGACTAAGTCGCTAACTAACTGATCTTCGGGCGGCCTCGCTTGTATTTATACCTACCTGCAAGGACTGTTCGGGAATTGGAGTTTTGCGGTTCTTTCGGAAAAACAGAACAATGAATCGAAAATGCGAGAGCGTCTGGAAGTTTCGAGCGAAGAGGAGTCAGCTGTTTGGGTCGGATGGATTTGTCCAGAATACTATTGTGTTTTGAATATCGCCGCAGGTAGTTTTTATGCGGGTCGTCACATTACGAAGTAAGAATGCGTTCAAACATTCTCACGACGGCACTCTTAAACGGGCCGGATTAAACCTTTCGGCGGGCCGTAGTTTCCCCATCACTGCATTAAAGGGTGGAGGGATTTATTATCTCTCATATTCTTTGGTAAAATAAAACACAAAACATTTTTGTTATCATGATACAAATCTTTTCAAGATTTAACAAAATAAAAAATACTACAAAGCAAAATTATTTTTTTATTTATTCATTTTTGTTAATTCATGTATTTGGACATCAATTTCTGCAGATTGTTCAGACAATTTATTGAATTAATCCTTAACAAATAAGTTACAACATTTTTGTACAGCCTAACATGCATTTTTTTAGCTACTTCACTTTCATGGGACATATGTGATTTCCAATATTTCATTGAATGAATTAAAAAGATGAATGCAACATAACAAGTTTTAATGCCCATAAAATTTCAGCTTTAAAAGTTTGAAATGGTTTTATTTTTAGACGTTGAAGTTGACATATCACCTCTTCCTTCATTCCTTTAAATACAGAATCCAATATTAATAATGACTTTTTTTAAACTGACATACAATTATGTTTCTCTTTGACATGCCTAAATAGTGCTGTTTTCCTACATAACTTAGGCATATTATTTTCTTACAAATCAAACAAATAGCAACAAATAGGTTTTGTAACACTTTTCAAACTCTTTCAGCAAAATCAGAATTTCTTTTTATCCATCCAGTCTGGATTAAATTCAAAATTTTGAACATCTTATTTTTTTAAAAAACTTCTCTAATATACTATGAATGAGCTCACAATTTCTCAAATAATACACAAATATTCAATAAACTCATATATAAGTGACTAAATGCAACTACTATGCATCCATATATTTAATGGTGCTATTCCCACCAGAGAAATGTATTATATTCTTTCACTCAATTACAGAAGTCTCGTGCACACTCATTAGTTACAATTTGGGAATCTTATGAAAAAAGAACAAATGTTTAACAAATAAAACTGGAATGATCAATACAGACAAAAGAGGAAAAGAATAGAAAAGGTGCGAGTTTCTGCATTATGCAATCGCACATGGTATTGTTTCATTTTTGGAAGTGATGACCCAATCCTTTTATTTTTTAAATATTTAACCACTTAACTGTTATATTTTCTTTATTATCTAATAAGATGACACTTTCTATTTGGGAAATATTTTCTTATTTTGATTCAAATAGAAATCCACTGAATACTTGACTTATCTATGTATTCAAAATAATTTTGATGTTGAATTTTAATCGGTATGAATGGTTCATATTTTGCTTACAACTATCAAAATTCGATAAATCGATGCACATAGGCATACAGGCAAAACAATTAAGTGGTTAAAGATCGGCATTTTTAGATTAGAATTTTTAAAAAACAAAAAACTAAGGAACATAAAATTATCTGCATTTTTCTGGTTCTCCCAGTGATGAGGCAACCCTGACCTAATCAATTTTAGCCTGAACAAATAATCTGTATGAATAAAAAAGAATATTTGTCTGTATGTCTCTTATGCTTTCCTAAGCCGTTCATCTGATAGCAATGAAATTTGATCAGCTTATTGTTTACACCTACAGGATGGTTAGAGGATTAGTAAAATTAACTTTAAAAAAAATTATTTTATTCGAAACTCAACCGCATCTATTTACCAAGGATTAATCATGAAATAACTTGGCGAGGAGACAATATTCTGTAGAAATGCTAAATCCAAGTTAAAGGTCAATATTTTATAGCTATATTACACATGTCATGCAAGTCATTCGCAGAGGTAACAACTTTATTACAGATTATACGAGAAAATGGGAGTTTTCTATTTAAATTAAATTTCAGCGTTTTATGCAGTAACTACCAAAAATATTCTAGTACTAATAATTCTGCACCATCTTAATTTTCAAAAATTGTTATATATATGTATTTTCTTTGTTGAATCAATTTTAAAAGAACAGATTTTAATCACATTTTCTAATTCTAAATGAATATCAAACGAATCACAAGATGCAATATATAATTCCTTTCCTTACCGTTCTGAAAGAACACCAAGTTTTACAAGTTTTTCGTATAAAAGAATACACAAATCTAATATATAAAAAAGAATATTCATATTTTATAAACTGTCATACCGTTCATCCTATTTCGATAAAACCACCAAATTATTGATTGGTTGCACTTAATGTTTTTTGGCAGCAGCAACGTACTAAGTACCAGCTAGTTTCATTACATAAAAATCATTGACCTAAAATTTTCACTTTGTAATTATAAAGGTAAGATATGGAAATGATTTACAGAATATTTATCCATCGAGTTTCAGTAGAATTTAGCAACTATTCTATAAAATTCTTACTTTCTCTTTTAAAGAAATGTCGTCCTGAACATTAGCTGCACTAATATCAATCAATGTACCAGAAGAATCGGAGTTTTGCTTTTCGCTAACTTCCATGATTGGAGATTTTGCACTTTCTTTCAACAAATTTATCTAGAACAAAAAAAAAAAACTATTTGTCAGATAAGCAAAATCATAATTTTATCAAGACAAAAAAATAATTTCAAGTTTAACATTATATCATTTTGATCATTTAGAATAATTAGCCAAAAATTAAAATTTCCTAAATTATTTTAATACAAGTTATAGGTTTAGAGGATCTTACCTCTCTCTTTTAAATTTATACACACACAAAAACAACAGTTTTTTCACTTTTGCATACATGAAATATATAGATAGTATTGCAATTGTCAAAAAATTTGAAATTGACATTTTTAATCATCCCAAGCTTTAAAAATACATTTATAGTATTTTGTCAGTTAGTGAACTTCAAATTCATTATTCAAAGTTGCTTTCTGCAAGATGAATCAAATTTGACATATAGATTTTAGACCATATTTGTAGATTTTCAACAAAACTTATTCATTAAAAATCTGTTTAGGTTCAAGTGAATTCGATAAACACAAAATGTAAAGAGATATATAGATAACATTTGGCACACAGTTTTAGAATTAAAATAAAAATTCATTGCAAATTTTGAATTTAATCAGTTTAAAGAGTCAATCATCTTTAAGTCCATATATATATTTGCATGTATGCAAACATAATGACTTCAATGAATGAAATTTGGCAAATGATCTTGTGACCACAATTATAGTTTAGTGTTACCACAAATTTTAATTGCAATCAATTGGGGAAAAGATGTCTAAAATACATATTTACAATAGAGATTCAGTAAAAATGCTAGTCTCATGATAAAAATCCAACTTTTTAACTATTATTCACCAATGACAAGCGAGGCATTAATGGCCTTACCTAAGATTCACAGTTTTATAAGAAGGGGGATAAGACTTTATAGAAGAATAAGCAAAAAAGTTTAAGAGACCACCATACTTTTTAGGTTCTTCCTTTTATAAAGCATTATAAAATTGAAATATGTAGTATTTTTTTAACATTGTTTTTATATAATAAAACATATGAAGCCATATTCTCATTCAAAAAATAATTTCATATGCAATGAGCATTCAGAGAGTAGTACTAATGTTTGAATCCAATAAATTAAACTTTAGGAAATATACATTCCTTGCAGTAAATACTGTGCATGATTACATGTAACCACAGGTGCTTTTTAATAATTTAAATTTCATATTAAAAAACTTTAAAATTCAGTTTTTAAATGTTAACATAATAAATAATACAATAAAAAAGCACAATATTATATAATTACTGCAATTTATAGCAATGTCCTAACTATAAAAAAATTTTGAAGAGAAAAAGTTACTTGAGTTTCTAAAACTGTTATTCTGGAATCTTTTTCTTCTAGCATAAGTCTTAAATTTGCTTCTAAATGAGCTTTTGCCTTTTGTTCCAACTGGCACTGTTCTCGCAGTTCTGCCATCCGCCTCAATGCTTTATCTTGTTGTTCAATTAAAGTGTTCTATAAATTCAAAGCAAAGGTTAGTTAGAAAAAGTCATCCATTAATTAAATATATATCTTCTTACTAAATTGATCCATATTAAATTTTAAGCAATCATGCATTCTTAAAAGCATTACTGCAAAAGATATTTTATGAATTTACATTTAAATTTGGAGTAAATTTTAATCATCCTAAATATTAAAATCATTTCAATAAAATATACTTTTCTAGAAAAAAATTATCAAAATATGACAAATATGTATTTAAAAAATACACAAAAGTAAATAACAAACGATAAACAAATTTTACGATTAAATGAACTGTTAACAGTGTATTCATCCAATATGGTTAGCAGCTCATTTGCTTTGGAATTTTAATGGGGGGAGGGGGAAGTAGCTGACAAAAAAATATTACAATTTTTAAATGTTGATATTTTGATATCCATTGACTTATTTTATTAATAAGACTCAATTACAAAGTAAATACAATCAGAGCTTTGGAAAATAGAACTTTTCATTGCAGCTAAAATTGTTTCAAGCATTTAAAATTGTTCCAGATATTCCATAACAAAAACTAAATTATTTTTGATTTTTTTCCTTCAAAATACAGAATTTTAAATAAAACATTATAAAAATATTTTAAACAGATATGTTTTTTAAATACTTACTTCAATTTTTAGCTTTTCTTCTCTTAATTCTTTATAGTTTTTAACAACCTATAATATAAAATAAAATTTCAAAATGGTCTGAATACTAAAAAAAATCATGATTCTCTTTGAGATAATAAAAAAAAAAAGAGAAAATTGAAATAGCAAATAAAAATATTATGCCTGAATGGAATGGTTATAATTCATTACTTTATAATAAGTATAATATGTGAATAATTGAATATCTTCTTTACATAAGAAATGAAAATACATTTTGTATTACCTTGAATTAAGACTATTTAAAAATTACAGTCACATACTATTAATATGCTTTCCATATTTCTAAAATGTTGAAATTTTTTTTAAACAGTGTATTTAAAATATATATATATTTATCCCCCACTACATATACTTATAATTTTTGGAATACTTAAATTTTGAAACAACAGCAAAAAGGGATAAACTCTTTTAAAATAAAATGAATCCTTTTTACTTTTAGTTCAAAATGAAAATTATTGTTTCATCACTCTGGGGGTGGGAGGTATCAATAAGCTTATCATCATTCTGGGAGGTTAAGAGCATTTTCAGTACCTTTTTTAAAAAACAATTTCAACATTTTTTTAAAAGAGAAATTAAAAGCTTAAAAAATATATTTTTTAAATGCCTTGCATTTTTTTTTGTTATATTTCCTTAATAAAATATTACAGATTCACTAATTGAATAAAATTACTTGCTTACACTGATATGTGAAATGTGTTGGGAAAAAAATGATGTGGGGAAAAAAAACCCAAGCTTTGTTGAAAGCAATGGAGAAGAAGAAAGAATAAAGAGTGGGGAATCCAGTATCCTTGAAATGCCTACAGAAATTATACATACTATACAGCTAGTACTCTCTGTCTCTGAATTTCCACATTGTACCAATAGGAGAACATTTTGGGCCCAACAAATTTAATATGCATTAGACTTGCTTTAATGGAATTAGGTGTTGATAAGGGCCTACAGCTCTTGTTTCAAAGATAAACACCATATTTAATTTAATTCATAATCCCTTCACATTAGGAATAAGACAAAGAAGTATTTTTCTCAACTCTTAAACATCATATGCAAATAACAGATACAAAATATTCAGCTTGTCATTTTGGCATAAAATTAGATCAATGCAATCATGCTGTTAACATCAATCATCATGGTTTTTGAAATACACATTGAGATTTAAGACATCGACATTTCACTGCTGTAAGAATTTTAAGAAAATATGCATTTATATATACTTTTTTACATTTCTAATAGTTTAAAATATTCAATGAATATTTTAGAATTTTACAAAGATATATGAGTACTTTTCCATTATATAAGCGCAAATCTTGCCAAGCAGACTTTTTGGCGACATCACACAGTTGCCATTTTGTCGCCTGCGCCAAAATGGCATGACTTTCTTTAAATATATATCGGCAAAAGGTTACTGGTGGCAATATTCTGTTTGGCATAGATTGCATCATTATTGGCAATTTTTCGGCTGCGCTGGTATAATGGAAAAGTACTGACATATGTTACTAGGATATTAGCACCATTTTAAAATACAAACAAATATTTGCACAGGAAAACACTAACCTCAACATATTTGTTTTTATATTTATAAGCTCTTGCTTTCAACAGTTCTATAATAGACAGAAGTTGATCTTTAGATATCCCTTCAAGATTTAATGTTGGTGGATCTTCCCGTTCACTTTCTATGTCAGATTGGGGGATGTAGTTTGATTTTGTTGGTCGATATTCCTGACCAAAGCCGAGATCAGATCCTGTTCCAGCAGGATGATCTCTCGAGCCTGATGAATACACTGAATGCTCATTTGTAGCGCCATTAGCAGAGTCATTCTATAAAAAATAACCATTTTAAAATAAGTGAGTGCAACAGATTAAGAATATATTTATTTTTTTTTTCATTTTAATATATTCTTACTCTTTTCTGAGGTGTACTTTGTTCACTAATAGAACCATCTTCATCTTCGCCAATGCTAAATTGCTGTGAACTGGTTTGAGGCACTACTACAGAAGAACTATCGCTGAGAGTTATTAAATCCTGTAAATTTAAATAAAGATTTAATAACCATAAAATTACCACATACTACAATTCATAAAAATTCATGTTTAAAATTTTGTTTATTCCAATTATGCAACTGAAAGTACATGCACATGTCGTTGACATAATTTAAATCTAATGAAGAAAAAAAATTTGAAGTAACTTTGCTACAGACATTTCTTAATCATTTCAGTTGAAAACAAAACGATCAGTACTTTTTATCATATTTGAAGTGATTTTTAATATTTTATATCAGTATAATGTATAAAATTAAATAACATCTACAATTCAAGAAGAATAAAAATCTGAATGTTATACAGTAATTAGAATAGTAAATAATATCACATTATAAAATTTCTGCAGCTTATGGAGGTATTGTTTTGTATCTATTTTGAAAAGTACTAAATATCTTAGAAGAAATATAGACTCCAAACTTTTTATAATAAAGGCTATACATAAACTGAATAAAATGTAAACATTACTTTTAATATTTTACATTAAAAAGAATTTCAAATAATGTTCTATATAAAAATTAATACACATACTTCAGTAGAATTTCCACCAGCTGTTTTATTTTCTGCATCAGACTGCTTACCAGTATTTGTATTAAGCTGTGGAATAATTGAGTTATGTATAAATATCTTTTAATTAAAAGAATTTTACAAAATAACATGCATTTCTATTAATACAGAGCTCTAGCATTTTAGATATTAAAATCAAAATGCATAAATTTAACTTTAAATATTGATGGGCAAAATGAACTTCATTAATGGGAGCTTTTTATGGAAGAAACTCATTTTACAAAAAGTAACGGAAATTATTTCCATATTATACAAAATAACACTAATAAAAACTTGTCATATATTTTTCTAACTTTTTTCCTAAGTGCCATCACTTGTTACTCATTACTTGAAAACAGTTTTATCTTTTAAAATCATTCCACATTATATATAAATAAATATTCATTTCTGAGAATAGAACATGCACTAATAATATTTACACAATTCCACATATGAAACGATGTAATCAAACAGAATATTTTTAGTTATAGAAAAAAATTTCAAAAACTGTAATACGATTCTTGTTTTAAAAGTGTCTAATTTAAAATTTTAAGCATAATTCAATTTTTTTACCTTACTTTCACACCTCTAAATTCAAGTAATAAAATAATAAGTTTTTAGTAAATACTCATTGATCATCTTATCGCTTCCTAATAAGTTTTATAAGAATGGGATTAAATGCACCTTTAAGAACATAATATAATGCAAAGCATGTATATATCCTTTTTAAACTTTATTTGAAATAAACAGCAATGTAAATGAATGAAATAAGAATTATATAAAACGTACGAATAAATGATTAATGAAACAATTTTGACACACTAACATAAATATCCGAAGAACGTAATATCATTCTCTACCGAAATGAACGATATATATAAAATATTTACCTGTCCTACTGGAAATTTAGTAGCTTCTTCAGCGATTCGCTCACGTAGACGTTTAAACATGTTCAAAAATAATGGAAAAACGGAATAAAATTATGTTATTTATGAGAAAATATTTCCATTACCGGTTAGTTTATCATTTTATATTTTATTTCAAAACATACCACACATCACATCATGCCCACATAGTTGCTATATAATCAGCCTACTTGCGCATGTCTAAGACACGTCAGTTCCCTGCCTATCATTTAAATTTCAAATAGACACAATCTTACAGGATTTTTATTATTCCAGCGATGTTTTAAAATGAAGAATTTCGAGAAATATTACTTTAGAGCGATACAAATGACATTAAAAAGTATCCCAGAGTCAAAACTTCAAACAGAAACTAATGTAAACATAGACGAAGATTAGAGTAGATGATGACTGTGTTCTGCTATTTACACTGCGCCCTCTAGTAGGAAGTAAATCACTATTTTAAACTTAATTTTAATTTTTTTTTATAAGCTTAACATTTTGTTTTAAATTCAAAAAACAATGCAAATGTCTAAAAACTTAGTTTCATAATTATTAGATAAGCAATGTGAATTCTAAAATCGAGTGTATAGATGTAATTCAAATGTACATTAGTAGTTTGACACCGCCTTCTAAAAAACAAAACTAAAGAATATTTTCGTACTTCATTTTTTAAGTCGTCTGATATTTACGATATTTCTTTACTATCGGAGGAAATTATGTTCTACACTAATTTAATCATATAATGGTTTTAGATTATTCATGAGCAAGCAATAAATTGTCGACATTTTTTGTGTTTGAAATCTGATGAATGAAAAAATAAATATATATATATTTGGATCTATACCATGTTAATGTAAACACGTGGGCCGAAAGATGCAATTCTATCTATAAGAAAAACTTTTTTTTAAAATAAAATTAATGGCATACTGCTGCCGAAAGGATATTTTTAGAAGACTTATTACTTTCCATATGTACGTATAAATCTTCATTTCTTTTTGAACTGTAAGATATGAAATGTTTAAACGTATTTAATAACATGTGCAATATTAAAATTGTAAACAAATTACGAAACTGAATCGAAGGAACATTGAAGAATGTTAAGTAAAGTACCACTTAAAAAAATAATTAAAAAAAATGTTGGAAAATAATATTAGAAATGATTCACGACTTAAGTCATTTAAAAATTTTATTCTAAAATCGCAAAAATTGTATAAAATGATATATGTTTTCACCCCATACTTTCAGATAAATTATAATATATAACATGAAATATTGTAATATTCTCAAAGAAGGTGAAAAAAATGTTTGTTTCTAGTTACACTCTCACAATTTAATTTGCTTCAAAGTATTTTGAAATTATCTGTTAATAACTCTTTCAGTGCATATAATTTTTTATTATTATTTACTTCCCTCATTAATGGTAACTATTTGATGCCCTGTTTTGTTTATGATGT
>JAPMOQ010036885.1:0-13668 GCA_026543055.1 Argiope trifasciata | reverse complement strand
TCGCGATGTCATGGAGATTCTCAGTAGATATGTAGTTGTTCTTTTCCACCTATGCATAGCACTTTGAGCATTTGCCGATAAATTCTTTAACGGAAGGATTCCAGTTTCGGCCCTTTGAAGAGGACCATGTCTCAACGGTTTCCGGTCCCAACTCTTCTCCGTAGTGGACGGTCCGTATATATCCTCTTGTTGTCGGGAACTCTCTCCGCCCTCTCCCCCATCTGACTGCTGATTGACCCCGGAAGGAGTACTGAACGCCCTCTTGTGGATTTAATTTACCACATATATATATAACAAGCTAAAGCATGGAATATGCTCCGATGATATTCCACTACAAATAATTTCATTTCCTTTAAACAAGCTAAGGCAACTGCAAGATTGATCTGATGGAAAAGCGAAAGGAATGCGTGAATATCATTTGTGAGCTCTACGAAAAGAAAGCTGTGGGATAAAGCCAGCGAAGTATCTGGCATTTTCAAAATCAATGTTCTTTTCTCCTTTTTAAAGTCCAATGAACAACTTATGATGGATACTATATGTTAAAATGGTCACTGTTATATAAGTTATCTGCACCACCAAAATCCCATTTAATTACTATTGTTCGGCACAAAACTAGATATAGAGTATAGAGAGTTCGACTAGGTATATGAAAATAGGTGTATTATATTTCAGTAAACACAGATCACGGTCTGCTAGCAAAAACTCTATTTCATGTCCTTTTAGATTAAAATCTTTGTTTCCCCATATAGGATTGTGTCCGTTAAAATCTCCCATGAGGATGAGAGATTTTGGGGGTTGATATTTTAAGCTGTCAAAATCACTTTCAAATATGTCGTCATTCCGGACAAGTAAATACAGTATATTATTAAGAAACAGCCTATTTGAAGCTGAATTGCAGTGGCTTGGATAGAACTAATTTGGTGTCTCCGAGAAGAAGTGCTTGCTCTTCTGTGTGGACTGGAGCAGCAGAAGAGGGGAAACAACTAAGCGATGGTTGCTTTTCGCTTAAGCATATTGCTTACATCCGTCTTCGTTCACTTTTTTTCCTCTCTTCCTTAAATAAGTTGTGCGAAATAGCTTCAAAATTAAGCGTATATAATAATATTGTTATACTTTCTTTAGTTATTGATAATTTTACATAAAGTATAGAATTTAGTTCCACATGAACAGTATAAACACACAATATTTTTGTTGTAATATTATGACTGTATGGTAAAATAACAGGAAAGTGTTCACTGCTGTACAAGTAATGTGCCGCTTTAACTCCTAATGTTGGAGAACATAAAACGAAATCTCTTCTGACAAAGGAATGCTGATTGTTTGTTTATCTCGCATATACATCCACTACAAAAACGAATCCGGCGTTCTGTAATTACATGCAATTATCCTACAAAAGCTTTCCTGATGTGAAAAAGGAATATATCTTCGTCCTCTCCCCTTCTTTGGAAAGCATATTCCCTAATAAGTTCGGAAAACTTAATAATTTCATTGTACGTTTAAGATTAGTCAATGGTGAAGATAAATATAAAAGCTATGAGCTGCATTTCAGGTATGTGACTTGATAGCTTAGCATTAAAAATTATTTCAGTTTATAAATGCAAATATATATGGAAAATTGTAATATATCTTACATAATTTGCTGGAAAGCAGAACTATTCTGAAAAATGATTGAAATGCGATAGTTGGTTTGGTTTCTTGGCGCAAGAGCCATACTGCGCAAATCAAATGTTAAAAGTATAAAAGATAATAAAAACGCTCACTTATTAAACTATAAACACTAACGTAGGAAGAGAAAACTGCGCCAGTATGACGTGAAATAGGACCTCAGCAATTTGAAATTTAAAAAAATGATTCATACAATTATGAACTTAATGAACTTAAAAGGAATATTCCACTGAATAAAAAAAAACTGCTGAATGCAAGAGAAAAAGTTAACAGCTCTTAAGAATTTAAAAATGCTTGGTCGGTATTTTTCACCCACTAAATCTTGTAATGTTGGAGAAGACGATTTAAAAAATTGAGCACGGTAAGAATAATAAACAGGACATTGAAATAAAAATATGACAAAGAGTAAAATCTACTTGGCAGCATAGGTGGATTTTGCCCTAATATAAGATGTTTATGTGTGAAACGTGTGTTCCCTATACGAGATGGGTCAATTTCACATCGATCTCACGTATAGGTATTATTAAATTGTGCATTGGGAAATGTTACTTAGCTAAATTCGTGTGTGAGAAATGTGCGCATCAAACTTTAAAAAATGTGCTTTTCACACCGACAGTGATGAACAGGATCAAAAGCTATATTTTCGCTGATAAATTTCAAACATGTTAAATTCCTTTTAAGATTTTATACTCCTGATTTCTATAATTCATTAAAACTAAAGAGTGAAAAATAATTAAAAGTTTTTAAAAATTACACCTATTAGTGCATTTGTAAAAATATTTTTTTTTAAATTGTTTTTATTATATCTAAATCTTTTAATGTACCAACGTAATCTCATGTTCCTAAAAAAATTCCTAGATTAAATTATTCTTGATTGTGCATGATAACACAGAAACAGTTTTCCCATATTGTTCGTTGCAAGATTTTCTAAGCAAGGCATTCTTCAGTGGAAATAAAATACCCCCAAAGGCTTGCTGGAATTTGATATTCAATGATTGTAGATTTGATAATCCCACAACTGCATGATCGCTGGAATGTTTTTTATTTTGTCCAAGATAAACAAATAACCTTTCACTCTCTTTCTATCAAGGATGGAACCAGCAGTCATTCTGGTTACTATTCTTCTCTTGTTTATCTTTTCGCTCTTCTGCAATCATTCTTTGACTGATGCCAAGAGAACAGGTGTTCGAAGAGGGTAAAAAATTTTTTGTGATAGTTATAGTTTTTGCAAAACATGACATATTTCTATAAAATAAGTTAACACAATTCCTAACCTTTAGCAAATGTTTTTTATTCATAGCAAAATATGTCAACAATTTCCAAGACTATTATGAATGCCTGGCATTCATCAAAATCTCATGAATGACAAGGTGCGTCGAAAAGTAGATTCAAATATCGTCTTCCAGCGATGAGTCTCTTCATTCTACTTTTGAAGTCGAATCTAATCCACCGTCTCTTATTCGCACGCAATCAAAAACTTCGTACACGTAAGTGCAATAACTTCCCATTTTTTGTACACTTTCATCTTAGAAAATGTAATATGTCTCTTTAGATTAAAATATATTTGTATTCTGAGTATGTATAAGAACTAAAATTGTTCGGATGTTGTGTTTACCCACAAAATCGTGGACTTTTACAACTTGAAAATCTTTAGCTCTACTAATAATATAGGAAATAAAAATTCCAAGAAAGTTCGATATCTCTTATCAAGAGGGTATGTATCCTGAAGAGCCTGCTTCCAGTCATAATTGAATGATAATACATTCGAAATGTTGCAACGATAGAAATAATAAATTAATAGCCGCCGACACAGATCCAAGTTACCTGAATGTATACTTATTTTATTGGTTACAAGTCTTTTTCGTATGAATTCGGTGACATAGTCAATAATTCCATCTTCTGTGTCATTAAATGATAACCACGGAGAAAAGTTATTTTTGTCTTTAAACTGCAGACCGGCAAAGTTGCGATCAAGAACTACTTAAAATACGAATATCTTAAATCAAATAAACGAAGCTTGTAATGTTTCAGTCAAAAGATTGGAGTTTTGTATTTGAAGATGAAGAGAAATATTATAGAGGGTGAAGTTAACATAGAAAGGCTGAAATATTACCTTAGTGAAATCAAATTAAAACCCCTGCAAAGAAGTTACCAAGATGAATTTGAATGAAGAAAATATTTAATAAAACTGCTGACTACAGCTTCTTCTTTTTTTCTTGTCTGCAGCCGACCACCCAGCCATCACTGGATGGTCGACTGCTGAATAAGTAATATCCAAGCTTACATTGGCGAATCAGTCAAACTAACATTCCTTTCGAGGTAGTAAATAGTTGTCTTTCTCCCTATCTGCACACTCTCAAACAGTTGGAATGAAACCATCAATCAGTGACATCATATCAACTGCTGACTGCACCAGCTTCCAAACAAATGGGCTCCCGGTTGGTTTAAAATTCACCAGAATCCTCTTGGTTCTGAATATAAATATACTCATAGTTGATCTATTACTATTTATACAACGCGAATTTATCTCATTAAAGAGTAAAACTAAAATTTCTAAGAAAGAAAGAGCAATGCAAGTTGCAATTTGAAGAATACATAGGCTGTCTTACTCAAAAAATTTCAGTGGGCAATCAAATGAAGTACAATTTTCATTTTTATTAAATTTAATTTGAAAAATTTTAGCTTAGTTTATGTTGACTGTACATATGCTTTTTATATTGTCACTGATAAGCCCTCCGGTTTTTAGCAGTTTTGTAAAATTAACAAACTTTTCTGTTCTATATTTCTGATGCACAAAACATACTGAGAAAGCACTATTATTCATGTTCCAATTTTTTTAGATCCTTATGTTGTTGACATTTTTTTCAATCTCTATCTACTTTCCTTAACGCTTTATGATCAAACATCCCTTTTATAAATTTGTCATTGCTATGAAAATCGAAGCTACTTTCTGAAAACTAAACATAGGACAAGATTTTGGGGAAATGAAGAATGTTAAATTTAATCATGCTTTATTGATGCTATTTTCAGAAAGACTAAAATAAAAATGCATTACGAATTTACCTCCCCCCCCCCAGGGTTTTACCTTCTTTAGACGTGCACTGGTGTCTCACTCTCCAGGTTCTAAACTGTGGCATCGCTAGGGTAACTGGATCTGGGTGTAACATGATTCCTTCGCTGTCTCCCTTTCGTCTTCAGGGACTTGAAAAAGTTTTGATGGCCACTGACTTAATTATTAGAAGATTTTTTGTGATATCTCAACAATGTTGTTCAATATTTTGAATTCCCACCACTAATGCGAGGATATGGTATATAATACAGTTTTTTGTGTTGATAGGATGAGGGACGGTATTTTTAATATTATTTTTTAGAGTATTCGAAACGGAAAATAAATACCGTAATATTTCATCTTTGAGCAGTCCCTTAAAATAAGTGCCCAGGCCTCGCTGCTTCCCTTGTGCCCCTCGATTGAAGTGCTGCTGGTTCCAAATGATCGTTTCTATTTCTATCTTTATCTTTCTTACTACCTAAGGAAATTTGCTTTCTACTTCTTTCCCTTGATGGCAGGTGAAAGAGCTTTCCGCGAGACGCTGTTGTCTTTCCATTTAGATTCTGCTTCTCATGGACATCCAAAATTCCACGTGTAAGCAGTGCAAGGTAATCCGGGTGGCTGTTCTAAGGGTATTGCTTTGATTGCCAGCTGTCCACCTACTTTGTTCTCGTCTGAAAGTACAAATGAAGAAGTCGCCCATTGGGCCTTGTCCTTAAGAGATCGCTGTCTTTACTGATCATTGTCCCCGGAAGTGATTCCTAGCATAGAGGTTCTGATTCATACAATGGTAAGTGATTCAAGTTGAGAAATTCTAGAAGACCGAAGGCTACAATACTTTGTTAGTCTTTACGATGGTCGGTGCCAGTTTTTGTTTGTCTGATTTAGTTTCCATATCGTATGGGTTCTAAAAAGTTAGATCCCTCTACTTGATTTCTGACAAGATCCCTCTACTTGACATCAAGGCCAGTGTAAACTTGCCAAGGACATCAGGCGATGATGTTCTTCACGCACAAACATTGATCGCACTCTGCTGAACACACCTGCTACTTCATCACGCTTTCAAGAACAGAAGATTAACATAGTAGATCAGTTTTCCGCTGGTTTCTGCTAGCCATAGCATTTAACTTGTTACAGAACTTTGATGGATTCTTATTCTTAAGCTAAGGACTGGAAACTTTCTTTCTTTACAATGACAGTGCTAGTTGGTGAAATTGGTTTTAATGGAGCAAGAGTCAAAAGCAGGCTATACTGCGCGAATCATATTCTTTAAGATTTCACCAAGGGATAAGTTAAAGTAGTTAAGGTACGTAAAAAATGAAGTAGGTAAAACAGTAGCAATCAAAACTCAAGTGATAAGTCGGATAAATCAGGTTTATGGTTGAATAACAGCTATACAAAATGATAAAACCCAATAGGCGTTAAAAAGTTAAAAATATACTAATGGAGGGGTTCTCCCACTAATTTTCGTATGTTAAGTGAAGTTGAGTTAAAACATGTCATGCGATGAGAATTGAAGTTTGGGCTCTCAGCTAAGATATGTGCAATAGTAAAATACCATTTCACGAAGGGAATCTTGGTGCTCTCTCACTGAAAAATAGGTATTAGTGAGTGAAACGAGTGTTACTGTTGCGAAGAAGAGTCAATTTCACATCGACACTTCTTATATAAACAATGGGCCACGAATGAATATGCTATTTAATGAAATGCAACTTATTATGGTAAAGTGATAAGAAAATATATTTCGGTGAGCATGCGTATATTCTCTGTCTTATCGGAAGGGTCGACTGTTTTCTCCAGCTATCATCGTCAATTTGCAACTTGAGAACCTGTCTGTAATAAGGAAAGTTTCTCTTTTTACTTACTTCCATGCTGACATCCTTGTCTGCAGCGCTATCCATTCTAGAAATAGGCTGCGTTTCAGAAAATGTGACATTTTCAGCAGACGTTTCAAACGCTGTACAGTGTGTGGTAGGTAAATGCATCTCGCAACACCACTTTCATATGAGCCGTGTCCCTAGTCTATTAAGATTTTGATCTTCGTAAACTGAAATTCTTCGCGATAAAAAAAAAATCAAAGAGACCTTCGAAAGGCAGACCTCAACAGAAGACCTTGTCTTTTCGGAGCCGTTCGAATTCTTTGCTTGGCATTTGCCGTCGTTGTCAGGAGAAAATTTAAATTGTTTTTAATTTCTTCCTAATTCATCACTCAACAGTTCTTACAATGAGGGGCCCGTTCACCAAACAACAGACGAATTAATTTGACATCCGTGCATCGATCCGGTAAAACTGACCACATATTTATTTTTGGTTGAATAACGTGTAGTTTATTATCAACCAGCCGTCCCAAACTTTTCATCCATTTCATCTTCGGCTTCCAAAAAACGATCATGGAAGAATTTGGTTTGGTTTTGTAGTATTTACAGGCACATCAGCAATATATGACCATACTGCGAAATAAATATGGTTAAAATATAAAATATGGATGAACTCTTAAACCACTAGTCTTTGGGAATGTAAAAAATAGAATTATGAAAAGTTAATAATAAGAAAAACTGAACTTAATCAAATGCGATCATGGGAGGAAGTCAAGTATGTAGAATTTATTCACCCTTAACCGCCTTTATTAAAACTTGAAATGAGACGCATTGTACTAATAAAACATTTCCAATCCTCTAGAAATAGTATACTTTAAATATATAGTAAACTTTTGCACTTGGAGAGTTTTAACCTTGTTTTTTCTTATATATTTTTTCATCGTAATGTATAATTATCTATTATTTTATCTCTGTTCTTACCAAAATTTACATTCTTCAGAATTTTTTAATTTTAAATGCTATTTAAGACTGCTGCAGTTTCTTTCTTTCTTTCTTTTTTTTGCTTTGTTGTGCTAATAATGGCAGTTGTGTCAAATAATCCAATGACTCGCTAACCAACCAATAATAAATTTAAAATATAAACAAACCATACTGCTATCACTTTATTTTATTTTTAAAAAATAAAAGTAAATGAGAAAGGGTTAAGAAAACAACTTTGATTAAATTGCAATCATATTTTTCTTTTCAAATTAGAATTAAAACCATAATTTTATACTACTTACAGACCTTTCGACGTATACGCTGATTCTCCATTACTTCTCGCAAATCTCTTGTCGAAAATATAATCAAAATGAAATTCACCGTTCCTTGCATGGCGATCTTTCTGCTCTTAGTAGCTTTTGCTGTAGCTGAAAAGGGTAAGTTTTAATATCTATTTAAAATCATCTCAATAAATGTCAAAAGTTACAAAATAACATATAATTTATTGAATGTGAAATATGAATGTACTTACTTTAAAACAATCTGCTCTTGATATACAAATGCTCATTTTAACGAAAATAAAAGAATTTATATCTATATAACTATATACAAATCGTTCTTATTACTCATAATCGAATGGCACCAATCAAATGTAAACAAACCGTCACACGGGCGTTTCAAGCTATTTATTGAACATTTTTGCAGCTTTTTACAGTTTCATGCCAGTATCGATTAGCTAATTAATGAATTGGAAAATATTATCAGAAAATCTCGGGAGAGGACTGAACATGTCACGAAGAGCTCCTTTCATTCAGAGAAAAAAAGATACAAAAGAAATCAAAATTATAGAAATAGGCGTTAAGGTTTAATCCAGTATCAAAATAAGCTTAATCATTATTAGATTAATATTTAGTATGATTTACCCATGGAGAGCGATATTCTCATTTTAATTATTGTCGCAAAAAAGAATTTTTGTATTATCTCAAAATTTAAAATGATGTCAATTTCATTACTCTACAATTTTTTTAAATATAATTTTCTTCCCAATCTGTTTCTGTGATGATGAAATTCATCCATCAAAACAATTACTTGCTTGTTTTGTACAAGGTCAAAATTAAGAAATTGCTTCCTTTAGACACGAACACCAAAGCAGGAATGTTAGTTCCTTCTTTAATGTCTTGGAATACACACTTTAATTTGAGTGCTCAGTAATTAATAATAAACTAGGAGCCACTGGCGATATTAATGCTCTCTAAAATTTTCAGTTAATTATTCGATAAATTTGGTTTCATAATAGATTTTTCTTCAAAATTATTTTAAATTACAAATTTGATAGATGTCTAATTCATGCATACTATTATGTAGACCTACAGTATTCCTTTTTTTCGTGCAACGTATTCCTCTCTCTATTTTTCTGTCAGAGCCCCTAAAGTTTCACCTGAAAAGTTCTTTAAATTAAAGTGGAAATGTTAAACTGCAACCAAAATAAAAGCATTTTTTACTGAAACCAACCATGTCTTTAAAAAAAATATGCGAATTAAAAAGCAGAGTAGTGTGCCAGTGAAAGTCTACGTGCTTTACAGAATAATATTCATAATTTATATAACTTCTGAAAGAATTATTCACCAAAAGATTCTTTGAGGATTCAATTATATCGCTAAGTTCAGTTTTCAAAGATTTCGGTTTCACTTACAAAAGATTTAATTGATGAAAACAAAACTATTTTGTTTTATTTTAGTCACTAAATGTACTTTTGAAAAAATTATAATTTTTTGAATTAAAAACAGGCTTTTGTTACTAAGGGATCATATTCTGCAAAATATTCTTGACTCTCCAACTTTTAAATAAACACATGAAAACATTTTAAATCAACGGTTTTCTTTTATGCGTTAAATTCTAACCAATTGATGCCGAATGGGATAGTTAAGGACCAATAGTTTGTTTGTAAGAACTGTTTCGAAGTAAGTTTACATTTTGCATGTCGCAATTAGCGTTTTGTTTGAAACTATGTTGAAAAATTGTGAATCATTTTTACAGTAATTAAAAAAAATCTGTTGAAAGCTCATCATCGTATATAATCGTGTTTTATTAATTTTTACAGCTGATGAGGAAACGTTTCCTTTAAGTGATTCGTTGGATGAACTGGATGCTGTCGAAAGTAGGATGTCTTTATTTAAAGGTGAAGAAAGGTAAGATATCTGCCCTGTTGAAGAGAGAAAAAGAACGGGGATGTAATCAATATGGTGTAGCTTTCAGATTTTTTTCAGCAACTAAGGCTCTGATAGTGCTTGTGACGATACTATGAAGTTTAGCACAAGTACCAGTGATCTCATGCTCTGTGATGTTCTGCAGCTTTACTTTCTGCAAGATGCACAATGGATTCGCGAATTCATTCTGAGCATAACATTTTCGCATGAGCAGGAATTATTCGACTTTGAAATTTCGAACTTCAAATGATATCGACGAAAAAGGAATTGCTCTATGAAAAATCAAAAATTTCTTCCCAATATTTAATCTAATCACTGTTTTATTATTAACATTAACAAAATATTGTGAATAAAATTTATCATTTCAAACAGAGATTACTTCAATTTTTGGAAATGAATCATAAAAAATGCATTAAACATCCGGAGAAACTCGCTAAAACTTTTATTTTAATTATATTCTGTTAATTTTTTTCTGACTTTCGTTTACTTTTTGAATTTTTATGATACACATTATGAAAAAGAATTAAAATATTTCAATTTTGCAATAATAATAACTATGTCGAAAGAGAAAACAAATTATTAAAATACAAATTTTCATTCAATAATAAATAAATAAATTTTGAAAATATATCATTCATTTATTTTTTTAAAAATCTAATGGTATTTTTCGATAAATAAGGAAGTGCATTGATAAATCAGAAGCCACATAATCCAATAGCGATTTTCTTCAGAGATGAATTTTAAAAAAATGCGAATCTTGAAGCAAACGTATCGCGGGATGGGATCGGATTGTTTAACGGCACACGACTCAAAAATCGCTATACTACTTCATATGTACGGTCAAACTAGAAAGTGCCGCTGTGCCGCTACATGTGCCACTTTTCCTTTAAGTGATTCGTTGGATGAACTGGATGTTGTCGAAAACATGATGTCTCTATCTAAAGATGAAGACAGGGAAGATGTCTTCCCTGTGAAAGAGATAAAAAAAAAAGGATATGGTTGTTAATATGGTGTATCGTTCAGAGTTTTTCCAGAAATGATGGCTCTGATCGCGGTTGTGACGATATTATGAATTTTAGCAAAAGCACTCGTTGTTTCATGTTCTGTGATGATGTGCAACTTTACTTTTTGCACCATGCACAGTGGATGCGTCAAATGGTTCTGGACATGACATTTTCATATGAGCAGAACTTATTAATCTTTAAATGTTCGAACTTCGAATAATGTCGATGGAAAATGAATTTAATCATTGTTATTTCTATTTTTTAAAATTTACCACTTGAAAGAGACAATAGCTCAACTTGTGGAAATGAAATATATAAAAAGAATTACACCTCGGCAGAAAGTCACTAAGAATTATATTTCATTTACATTCTGGTAAATTTTGTTTTCTGGCTTTCGTTTCCTTTTGAAATTTTTACAATACAAATTTTGAAGAAAAAATTTTTTTAAAGAAAATATTTCAATTAAAAATAATAATAACTATGCCGAAAACGAAAAAAAAAATCATTAAATAACTACAAAGTTTAATTCCCCATAAATAAATTAATTTCTAAAATAAGTCAATGCATTTAATTGTTAAAAAAAATCTAATGGCATTTTACCAGCAAGAAGGAAGTGCATTGATAAAGCAGAATTCACACAATCCAACACGTCACAGAAGAATTTTTAAAAAAATTTTAGTCTCGAAGCAAATGTATCTCAGGATTGGATTGAATTGTTTAACGGCTCTACTGCGCCATACATACGATCAAACTAGAAAGCAAAAATTGTATAAAATGTTCAAAAAGTATATAAGAGAACTAAACATGCACGAGGTGCAAAGATGAAACTGTAGAACAATGCCAAGATGTGTCGACAACAATTAATGCAGGTCTACATGTTAAAAGCCAGTTGCTTTTCAAAATATAAAAGCATTTTTGTGAGGATTTTCCCCTAATAACTTTCGCATGTCCAGTAATGAGCAATTAAAAAAATGTGAACGATAAAGATCAAAATCAGAACATTCAATTAAAATACGAAGAACTGTTAAAATAACTTGGCAACTAGAGCAAAACTGAGCTCTATCACCTAATAAAAGATATATGTGCGTTAAGCAACAGTCACCAATGCGGAGACTAGTCAATTCGACCTCGAAAATGTATCTCAGATAAGCATATGAAGAAGATATCAGTTCTCATTTTTCATAGTTTTAAATTTTTATGGATTGCACTTCTAAAGCTCAAGACATTTATCGGAACTAAAATAATTATGAAATGTGTTTTGTTTATCGGCAGTTACATTTACCGATTCCTTTTTGCTTATTCTTCGAAGTTGAATAGAATTCATGGATCTCCAGACATTAACAGTTTCTTCAGAGTCATTTATTTATGATGCTTTCTTTTTAATATGAGTTACTTTTAGATCTTAAATTTTTTTTTGTTGATTTAATCGAAAATCTTATATAAATAAAAAAGAATGTCAATACGTTTCTTATGCGGTGTCATACCGAACATCCGGTTCCGATTAAATTTCGTCTGCTTATTGCTTGCACTTACATGAAGGTTATAGGCTTTATACAATAATCGAAAGTATAAAAAAATATATTCCGATCTATTTATCGCATCTATTTACTACGGATTGACCGCCAAATAACTCGCCAAGAAGGCAAACAGATTAAGTATTGATGCTAAATTCAAGGTAGACGTTAATATTTCGGAGCTATTGTACGTAAATGAAAATCTTTCACTGCGATAATAGTTTTATTAGAGACTATACAAGAAAGTTTAGGGGAAAAAATTCTATAGGTTTGAAATTTTTTAACTTAACATTTAATAAAATGTTACCGTTTTTTGCAGTGACTTCCGAATATTTTACATTACAAATAATTTTGCAACATCGTAGTTTTCAAATATAGTGAACATATTATGGCATAAATATATTTTCTATGTTTAATCAATTTTAAAAGAAAATAATCACGTTTTTAACATTCAGTTGAGAATTCGGAATGAATATTCAACGAATCACGAGATAGAATAAATAGTTTCTTTCATTACCGTTCTGAAAGAACACCCAACTTTATAATTCTAAAAGAATACACAAGTCGATTAAATAAAAATAAATATTTGTTTGTATAATAGAATAATAAAAAAAGAATACTATTTATGCTTCTCCTTTATATATCCTTCCATTTCAATGAATATATTCACTGCCGACATAAAAATAAATGTCATTTATCCTATCATTCTTAATAAAAAAAATGTAGCTATTTCGAATTCCAAAAGATATATCCAATATCATTTCTCCTGTGGCAGCAACGCGCCAGATACCAGCTACGGATTTTATAAATAGCAAAAGTTGAATAATATTTTATACATTTCAAACAATGACCATTGCTTCATTTCTTGTTGTTTTTTTCGGGAAATAAATCTTCCAAATGGTGCAAGTCTGTCAATTTGTTTTTTAATTTTATTCGAAAGAAGCATTTCGTTTCGAAGGCAATAGTTTTTCAGACCCAATGATGATCAGATGCTTTTACAAAAAGTTGAAATACTCCCTCCCCACAAACGAAGAGACATACTCTTGTCAGGAAAAGTGGTACCTACGAGTAATGGAGCAGCTCTTAGACAAATTGTCCAAATTCTTGAAACAAGTGTCCAAATTCTTTCAGAAGACAGAACTCGGCTGATTTGAGCAAACATATTTTTGTAACAGTTTGAAATGAAGAACTTATTTTAGTCATGCAGAGTTCCTGAATTTCCATTCTTGTGGTGTCAGGTTTGCTGTGATTTTTTTGGTTTGAAATTGATGTGACTTACTACTATATAAATTCTGTATTGCAATAAGTAAAATTTAGAGTTTTAATTTATTTAGTGGTTTTTCTGCCTTCTTGTGTCGAAGAATTTGCTTTTATGCTCTTGTGTTTTCTGGTTTGCTGTGATGTTTTTGACTTACTATTTATAATTTCTGT
>JAPMOQ010036866.1:718-19404 GCA_026543055.1 Argiope trifasciata | reverse complement strand
ATATATATATATATATATATATATATATTCTGATGGAAAAAAAAACCAACACTAGGAAGGAGCTGTGCTAGATAAACGAAATTTGGTAGGCGTATTTATACATCTGAAAGATGACGTCGATTCAAATTTTGAGCTACGCGCGTAAGTGTGGCGCTAGTAGTGGCCCTATGAACATGCAAATGAGGTTTACTTTAAATAAGCGCTGTAAGGTTCGTGATCGTTATTTACAGTTGAGATTTGACGTAGTGGGTTAATTTTCGTCAAGGATCCCTCTGAGAAGACGAAGAAGCCATTATCAACAGCTAACTGAGTTTGAACGAGGTCGTGATGTAGGGCTACGAGAAAGTGGGTTATCTTTCCGCGATATTGTTGAAACACTTGGCAGGAATGTATCAACTGTGCATGAGTATTGGCGGCAGTGGTCAAGGAAAATTACTGCCTCAAGAAGACCAGGCTCCGGGTGGCCACGTGGTACTACTGAGAGGGAAGACCGTCGTATTCGGCGTATGGCTGTGGCTAATCATATTGCGTCTGCAGCTGAAATTTGAGCTGCAGTTGGCATCACAGTGACACAACGAACTGTTACAAATCGGTAACTTCAAGGACAGTTCCGAGCCAGACGCCCTGTACACTGCATTCCACTGCCTCCAAACCACTGCCGTTTGCGATTTGAGTGGTGTCAAGCTAGAGCTCATTGAATGACCTAGTGGAGATCTGTTGTGTTTTCTGATGAAAGTCGGTTCTGCCTTGGTCGCAGTGATAGCCGTTTGTTGGTTAGAATTAGGCTAGGCGAACGCCTGCTAGTGACCTGTCTGCGGCCTAGACACACAGGGCCTACTCCTGGAGTTATGGTTTGGGGAGCAATTTCGTATGACAGCAGGAGCACTCTCGTGGTTATCCCACGCACAATGACTGCAAATTTGTACGTCAGTCTAGTGATACAACCTGTTGTGTTTCCATTCATGATCAGCATTCAAGGGGGTGTTTTCCAACAGGATAACGCTCGCCCTCATACCGCTGTTGTAACCCAACATGCTCTACAGAGTGTCGACATGTTGCCTTGGCCTGCTAGATCACCAGATCTTTCTCCAATCGATCACGTATGGGACATCATTGGACGACAACTCCAGCGTAATCCACAACCAGCATTAACTGTCCCTGCATTGACCGCCCAAGTGCAACAGGCATGGAACTCCATCCCACAAACTGATATCCGACACCTGTACGACACAATGCATGCACGTTTGCATGCTTGCATTCAAAATTCTGGCGGTTACACCAGTTTCTAATGTACCAACATTTCACATTTGAAATGGCTCTTCTCGCCTATGGCTCTACCTGTGATCTTGAAACTTTAATCAATTAAGTATGTTATCTAGACAAATGTATTCCTAAAATTTCATTACTGTACAATAATTTTTTCTTGATGTTGGGATTTTTTTTCCATCAGTGTATATATATATATATATATATATATATATGAAGCTAATATTTTCCAGTTTTTGTTCCAATGAATGTCAAATCGCTTATAATATGTATTTCGAAAACGAAATTTTGGATATTAATATTCTAAGTTATTGCATGTAAAATAATGAACTATAATTGTTACTCTGAGACAATTTATTTTGATTGAGTAAATATCTTACAATTTTTTTCCATTTTTGTAACATTTTTCAAATACATTTGGGAGCATACTATGCAATGATTGAAAAATATAAAATAAAGTGTTCTCGTTATAAACATATTATATACATCCGAAAAAATTGGGGAAATTGTTCTAAATCTGGAAATCTCAGGCGAATTGAAACGGAAGAAATGAATGCCACCATATGAAAATATTCCGTAATAAAAGCCGATAGATTGCAAAATTTACAAGCATAAATACATATTAAATAGTCAACCGTTTAACAGATTTCATTCAAAATTTGATACTAATCTCTATTTTAGATGCTATTCAGGAGCATTTTTAAAAAAGTCTTATATTTCAGTAACTAATTCTGAAAAAACATGAAAAACTCGAGATCAAGAGCTTTATGATAATAGTAAAATGAACACTGACTTAATAATTGAAACAAAATGCTAGATTCAAATAAAATTTCAACCTATTTTTGTAATTTTAATTTTGGATTTGTACTGGGTTGTGTTCCATATGTTATTATTGCATACAAATATGCTTCAGATTTTTTAAAAATATATAAATCAAACAAATCATATCTACATAAAAGGAATTTTTTTTTTTAGTTTAGGTATTTTACGTTCTTCTAATCTTTATTCTTTGAATTAAGAAAATTATTGGAAGAATCAGCACAAGCATTTTTGATGAAAATTAATAGAATCAAATTTAAATCCATCTTCCCACCTTAAAACCATTAAACTTTTGACATCTTTTGCCGTTCGATTAATATCATTATTATTCGATTATTATAATAAAAAAAGAATTTAAAATATTTCCAATGGACAAAAATTTTAATAAATTTCATTTGAATAAAAATTTGAATTTTGAGAAACGTTTCTCTTATTGAACATTTACTTCGTAAGTAGTAACTATAAGATCAGTTTGGGAGCTCTAGACTAAATTGTCTTATACATAGCACTGTTCATTGAAAATTCGTCTACTTACAATATTTAAATCAGGAATTCTTAAAGGAAATTTTTGTCTAATCCTTGCTAACGTTTGTAATAAAAATAAGAAAAAAATGGAATGAATATTAATGCTGTTCAGTAAAAAAAACACATAGGAAAAGATTTCTACATCTATTACTAAAATATTTTCATTGAACATTTATGACTTATTTTTCATAAAATATTATATCGCAACAGAGAATAAAAAAACATTTCTTTTAAGTTTTGTTTCTTGGAATGAATTTCTTCTCAAATACAATTCTTAAACGAATTGATATTTTAAAAGAGTTTTAAATCTGAAACAAAATACCATTTCTTAATTAAAGAAGCAGTAATTTGTTACAAGATTTTATTTAGTATTTGGGGAAAAAAAAATAGTCTCTTGCCGACCTTATGTCAAAATATAAATATAGCCACACTTTCTCGACTTGGATGATGCATATTTCTAAACAGATTAGAAATAATAAATAGATTATAAATAAATAGATATTTTGAAAATAGATGCAAATTTCTACTTTACGCAATTAAATTCCTAGCCCATTGTTTCTTTTATATATGAACTTTGCTGCAAAGTTTAGAGTGTGTGTGTTTTAATATAAGAGAAAAAAAAATCTATTTGTTGTTGCAATAATCTTGATACCTTTTTCATATGGTACGAAAGGCGAATGATAATTTTTTTTAGTAAGACAGACTAAAATATTTTGTATTGCTTTTAAAAATATGCACTTATAAAACTTTGACAAAGTAATATTAATTTAAGAAAGATTTTCTTTCTTCACGAAAGCGACATAACTTGCCCACTTTAATCGTTGTCAAGATAAGGAATTTGTTATTTAGTGCAAATTAGTTTCCTCTGAAAAATTGTGAAAAAAAGTTCTTTTCGCCGATTTCCACGGCAAAAACTTGCGTAGGAATAAACCGTTTGCGGCAAAGTTGAATACAACCGCTGATGGTGAAATTTCAAGTTTCCGCCCTTTTGGACGTGGACTTAATTTTTAGAAAAACCTCTCTACGGCGCTCAGAGAGAACTAAACATTGCTGTATTGTATTGTCAATATGTGAGAAGTTGTAAATTGGAGAGTTGGGGGAAGGAAGTGGTCAGCAGTAAGATAAGATAACCAGAAACACATTCTCCTCACTGTGGTAATTGGTTCAGCACAGATGGGGGAAAAACCCTCTTTTCTTAAGTTCAAACTCTCTCTGAAATGAAACAGAAGTCCCAACAATGTTGATCTGAATTTCAAGTTAAGGAAGGCGGACGCCCCTAACTTTTTTTCTTGTATGCATGAATCACATGCCCTTTTACAAACCATTTTAAGCAGGAAATAGGGTCATAAATATCAGCCCCCCATCCTTTTTTCAATTGTTCACCGTTTTTCCTTCCCGAAGGATAAAGAATGGTATAATTTCAGGCGCCGGGTCGGCTTTCTTTGGATGCAGATCAGCCTGGTTTAGATTGAAGTGCCGTGTGACAAGACGAGAACTGTAGCGGCTCTGAGGTGTAATCAATCAATGCCATTCATTATTTAGTGGGGAAATAGTAGAAAAAATATGAGATTTTAAACTGAGACCCCAATGATCATAATTTCTTTCATAATCAGTTTTTTTTAATGTTCCCACCCATTTGAAAATTATTTGTTGGACGAATCTCAATTAAGTTTAATTTTTGTTTGAATAAAGAAATTTACTACTTCTGGTACTTACAATTTCAAAAACGAATTTATAAGAATAAAAGGTATCCAAAACATTTATTCTTTAGGGTTGGATGATTTTATTTTCAAAAATTTTAATTAGAAGTTTCATTAAAAAATAATAACATAATTTATTTTTGCTTTATTTATCATCAGAGCATATTATTGGATTAAAAAAATATATTTTTACTTCTTGTTAAGGTTTAAAAAGATTGTTTGAATTCTAATTTCATTTCAGTGAATATAGATATATACATTTGGTTTAAATAATTTTTAGAAGTTTAATCTTAAAATAAATTTGTAATAATGGTTTAATAAAATTCAAAATAATATCATTTCTTATTGAATTATTGAATCACGTTCAATTTGTTAATGCCATGATTTTTTAAAAAAAGCTTTTCCAAAAAAAAATTGGCAATTCCACATTTTCAAATAAAATTCAAAACTTTAAAGCAAATCATTATTTAAGGTTCTTTACTTGATAAGTGTCGTGAAAATTGAAGGCAGTGCAGCACTTAAGTCTTTCACTAGCTTCAAATATTGCTATTTAAGAAAATGTATTTACTATCATTCTTTTTCATTATTATTTTCATTTTACTTGTAACTGCAAAGCTGTTTATAAATTTGCGGAACTTTTGGAAAAAGTTCCGCAAATTTCCCTTTACTAAACATCAGAAATGAAAAGTGATAAACAATTTTCATTATTTTCTATTAAATTTCTGTTATTATTTCTATTGCTTCTAATATTTTATTATTATTTTCTATCAAACATATTTGATCTGATAAATTCATTTTGGACATTGCATTTTTCTATCTTCAATTTCTGGCAATTTTGCAAGTCTTATGATGATAACCTTCCTGGTACGCTTTAGCCCTTAGTTTTATAAGGCGGCAAATAAAAAATTCTAAACTTCTAAATATGGAGATTTAGAGCAGAAGGAAAATTAAAAAGAATTAAAAAAACTATTATTGCTACACCTATAAATCTCCTATGAAATTAGGAGAAATATTTGCGTTATGTTAAATTTTTATAAATATGTTGACCATTAACGAAAATTAATGATCTAAAACAGAGCTTCGCAACCGGTGTGCCATGAGCCAGATGCAGGTGTGCCGCGATCAAATACATTGTATTTGACATTTTGCAATTTTTCATCATGTATTTAATACACAATGACAATTTTTTTTCCTAATAATGTCTATTTTTCTAAATATACTAAAGAATAATTATTATAACTAAATAATTATTCAATGGTACCCTTGTGAGAACAGATTTAAATAATGACATGGCTTTAAAATTATACTTCTCCGAAGTTCCATTAGATGTTTTCTGAATTTACGTTAAAAAAGAATATCCTCACATTTCCTATAAAGCAATCTTAACATTACTTCCATTTTCGACGACATATTTATGTGAGCAAAGTTTTCAATTCTTGTATTAATTAAAAATGATAAGTGGTCATACTTAAAAGATCTTGATCAAGAACTTCGGGTCGCGGTGTTAAATATTTGGCCAAATATAAAACTTTTGAGTCCATTGAAACAAGCGCAGAAATCACATTAATAATTATTATGATTGCGTAGAAATAAATATATAATTAATACAACAAACATTTATTGTAAAGTTTGTGTATCAATGAATACCTATATACTTTAGCTTCTGTGTGCCGCGGAATTCTTGAAAGAAATAAGGTGCGTCTTAGGTGAGAAAAGGTTGCGGAGCACTGATCTAAAACATTGCGAAATAAGTAAAATAATTAGCTTTTATTACTTACCTTTTTTCGTGACATTCCTCACCTTATTATGGCATTATAATAATTAATTTCTTGAACCTTTTTAGAAGAGTATACTATTGCTGCTTATTTGTTAATTTCAGATTTTATTTCGAACATTTTGTTCAATGAGAAATCTCTCTGAATTTAAAAAAACTTAAAAAATTGTAGAAATTCCATGGGACGATATTTTTTTTTTGGGGGGGGGTGTTAAAAACTTAAAAATTATAGATTGGTTTTTGTACATTCTAATAAAATTTTGCGTTTCAGTCTTACACAAAATTACTTACAAAGAAATTGCTCTGCTTTGAAACGATCTTGATCTATTAATTTCTTTTTTTAAGAAAACGTTTTTATTTATTGACTAGCCGCCTTTGGCGACCAGCTGGTTCGCCATGAGTAATGCGTTCTAAAATTTTCAATGAAATCGCATATACATTAGCCTTGAAGTAATTCCGCGCATTGATTGGCCTGAAATTAATATTTTCTTTAAGATGATGGACGGAAAGTTCTAAAAGAACGTTTTTCTAATAATATTCTTCAATTTTATAAATCAGTCAGTTTTAACTATCGTTTATGCTTCCAAAATATTAAAAATGTTTTTTTAAAGAAAGCGAAAAAAAATTATTGAATTAATGATACAGATATTGCAAACGATTATAGAAATATGCTATTAGGTCGAGATCATATCCTGTCTAAATTCAATCAGGTTTACCGTAAATAAAGAAGATTTATTGAATTAATCATTTAGATATTGTAAACGATCATAGAATCCGTTGTCTTGCATTTATTTTTTTAGAAAATATCACATTATATTTAAGTTATTTTATCCAGTCCCGTGCTGAAAGTTGTATTTCTTTAGATTTGATTTGCAATGATAGTTTTTTTTTTTTTTTAATCTCAACTTTCGTCATTCTTTTTTTTTATCCCGTCACGTGCTAAAAAAACATGGTTAAAATATTTCTTTAAAAATTCATTAAAAATAGAAGCTTACGTTATGCATTAAAACACTGATACCATTAGAAAACTAATTTTTTAATCTTTAAATTGATGTAAAAATCATGTTTGTGCAATAGTATTTTCGGAAGTTATAGCGGAAAATGACGAAATTTCACTTAAATTTTAATGAATTCAAATTCTAATTAAAAATTCGAAAAAAGGGCTCCGAGGTGCACATTCCCGACCTCCAAGGTATACATGTACCAAATTTGGTAGCTGTATGTCCAAAGGCCTGGCCTGTGGAGCGCCAACACACACACATTGAACTTTATTATAAGTATAGATTAAAAGACTGTCCAACAGATAATTTTTAAAAAAGCTTAAAACTATCCTTACTATTTAAGAAATATAAAGTTCGTTTTTGGAGATTCACTATACTTATACGACCATGGGAAATTATTCAAATCCACCGTTTAAAAAAAAAGGTTTGTGTTTCCTAATAATAATTGCATAACAATAAAAATATTTCATAATATTTTCCAAATATTAATTTTTTTAAAAGATAAATGTCTCAACAAATTTAATCAAACTAATATTTACAGATAATCCTGTAAAAAGGTACAATTTAATACTTCTTTTTATTGGTATAAAAATTTAGCAATATGTATTAAATATTAATGATATTGTTTATATATATTTTTTATCATCATAAAAATACACAATGAAAAGATCGACAAAAAAAAATGCAACTTGTTTTTGCTGATTCTATGAGCATTTTAGACACTTTGCCCCCATTTATCTTAAGTATTTCAACTTACTTTCTAATTTCTAAAAATAAACACACAAAAATATCATTATAATGAATAAAGGAAGCTTAAAGATTACACAAATATAACAGGAATGGGAATAATGTAAGCATATAGAGATACTTGAAATGAAAAGGAAGAGAAAATATTAATTGTTCAATGAGAAATCTCCTTGCATTTCAAGAACCTTGATATTTGAATTTTAGGAATATAACGTGAACTAAACTAATGTCCCTAAGTGTTTAAAATATAATGAAAAACTTATCGATATTAAAAAAACTACATATTTGAACAATATAATTATAACTATAGGGAATACTTTATTTAAAAAAATTCATTGACTTGTAATTAATTAATTTACTAATTAGCTTATAACTAAACTTTTATTATTTATTTTCATTTATATATATATATTTAATAATTATATTCTATGGAACTTAATACCAAAGCGGAAGCACAAAACTGCATTATAGCGAGGGCAAAAAAAAAAAATATAATAATAATAATAATTAAGAACTATTTCTTGAAGCGGATGCATACAAACTACGAACTAATAACCGCATTACATCGAGAACCAAAAAAAAAAGAGGATCTATTTGCCAAAGCGGATGTCAAAGAACCGCTTAACACCCAACACATCGGCGATTCATATCACTCTGACCCAGAAACGGATGGGTAACCGACGTTTGCGAGCTATCGCTCCCTTTGTTTACTATTTGGTGATAACCCTTGGCGACCATCCAGATCAAAGTAAGTACCCCCACTTCACCTACCTGATGTTAAGAGGTCCTCATCTTCGGTCCATCTTCGAATCATCTCGACTCGTATTAAATCGTACAAAGTCCTTTTAAAAGTGTTTTTCATATAATATAGATCTAATGGATCCCATAGAGCCGGCTTCTCATGAACAAGATGAATGAGAGCCGACTCTTTCTCAGCTGACCAAACACATCTTTTTGCCATTTTTAAATTTTAAGAGCACTAAAAACACGATGTTGATTAATTGAAATCAAGGTAAAAAGTGGCAGAAATAATCAAACTACTTTTTACTCCAAAGACGGAGGAATTTGATAAAAAGAACATTGCTAAGGATGGAATTTGCTAATTACTGTTTACAAAGAAGTTGGCGTCAATCGCGGCGTTCTTGGCGCACTACGTCACTATTGAAGTTCCATATGATTGGATGAATTTCGTCAGAATCCAAAATTTCGACAGTGATTTCGGACATGTTCGAAAAAGTTGTCGATCATCAAAAACTTGCTTGACCAGTTCTTGAGAGTAGAAAAGGGAGCTTGCTCACGGAAAGCCTGACGGTATTTTGCCGTGTGATAAGGCCTTTACGTTACACCGACCACGATAGGCGATTGACTTTTGCTCTCACTTTTCTTGCCAGAATGGAGGTGGATGATGCTTGGCCGTGGAAAATCTTATGGGGAGAAGAGATCCACTTTTCTCTGAATGGAACTGTGAATACCTAGAACTGCCGACTTTGGGATGACAAATCACCACATGCAGTCACAACAATTCCCTTACATTCGTCAAAGGTAACTTCATGGTGTGGAATTTATCATAGGTCCATTCTTCGATGAGAACATTACCCCGAAAGGACAGGTAACTTGTTCTGTTACCGAAGAGAAATATCGCCACACGTTGAACAGCTTTGTCATTCCGGCATTTCAGCAAAGACAATGCCTGGGGGAAATCATTTTCATGCAGGATAGAGCTCCTGCCCCCGTTACTTTACGGGTATAACAGCTGATACGACAGAAATTCATAACAGAAAGAGTCATTAGCCGCTGCTTTCCAACTGCATGGCCACCTCCGTTCCCTGATCTTACCCCATGTGACTTCTGGCTATGGGGTTACCTTAAGTCCAAGGTCTATCAACGAGTTGTTCAGGACCTGGCCAATTGAAGGATAACATATCAGGATTGTACGGGCGATTCCTGCAGAGATGTTACTTTCTGCTGTTGTGAATACTGTGCACAGAATGCAATATGTGGTCCACAAACACGGCAGTCACATTGAACATGATTTGAATCTGCAAAACAAAAGGTAGTTTTATTTCCGTAATGATTTTTATTTGTTAACAATTTTCTATTGGACAGCGTCACATATTCCCCTAGCGGTGACTTTTGGAACTAATTTTTTTTTCGCAGAATTCTTCGGCCCCCTTCTTGTTTAATCTTCCTACAAAATGTGGCGTCATTCTCGCAAATAGATCGTGCTACAGAACACTGAGCACTGTCAGTTTAATTATGGCCACCCTGTATATATAAAGAACGAATGTTCACATTATTTTATAATTAAGATAACCGAAAAATAACTTTATGCTTATTAACACGTTAATGGACAGTATAATCCTGATAGCTGTGCCTGCTAAGACACTACTAAATTTCATACATTGCCTATAGACATAGCATAGTGACGCATAATTATAAAATTATGTGACATGACTGTAATGAAAGATTAACATTGTAAGAACCATAATTAGGCTTTAATCAATTAGAATGCAACATTTGCAGCCGATTGGTTCAAGCATTATGAAGGATGTCAAAAGTCCTTACATAAATAAATGCTACCATAACAAAGATAATAAAATAATATATATCTATCATTACGTTCACCTCTCCCCAATTATAAGTCTATTCTTAAGCAACGTAGTCACGAAGATATGCAGATGATAATCCCTTTCGATCGGAATAAGAAGTGTTTGGAGTAAATGATTGTTCAGAATCGTCAAGAGGAAGACCATGATTGTTTAATTCTGGTATCGCTGCATCTTCATTTACGTCTTCAACAGCTCTAACGTTCCCTGGAGAACACGGCTGATGTTTTTATGACTGTTCTCCAGAGTCAACATACGGTGAGTGTAGGTGTGGCCGGTGGAGCCTTACTGTGGAGTCACTTTTTAGTGTCAATTGTTCGATATCGACACTTGATCTCGTTCATCAGACAACTTTACACGAGCATAGTCTGGATTAGCTTCAATTAATTCCACTTTCAGCACGACAGAACCATATTTTGTATGCCGCACTTGATTTTTCATTAGAACCAGACCTGGTTGGCGGAACCATGTAGGCAGGGAGCGACCATTAAAAAATCTCCTGGGATGATTGAACATGTGTTCATGAGGAAGTACAGCATTTGCAGCTGTGTTCAGCAGTGATCTAATCGAGTGAAGTGCTGGCTGGCAATGGCGAAAAAACCCGATCGTTGTAAACAACAGCAATAAATTATCTTTGCTGACGCCTTTTCAATTATAGTTCACTCAAATGATCAAACGATCCCCAGATGAGTGATTTATTTCCGAAATTTAAATTAATCCGTATTCTAAATTGCAATTAAAAACCTTGATTCCATATCACAGCTTTTTATTAACAACGGAAAAAACACATTCAAAAAAACAAAATATACATTGTTGCCACACAGAAAGAGCTAAATCAAACAAAACAAATAATTTCTAGGTTATAGGTGGACGGTTTAAATTCAGACAAGAAAAATAATATAACACAATCATAAATTGAACACATACGTAAAATAAAAATTAAATAGAGTTAAATATTTACAACATGTTACAATTGTCTTTTCCGATCTGGAAGGCAAAATCCAAAGTATTAAAAAATTGCTTGCACCCACCTTAAAGACAACTGAAAAGGGCGAAATAACACGCTTCTGCCAGTCTTGAAATGGACTTGCTTTGCAGAAAAACATTTCCGACGTAAGTTTACGCAGTGTTATATGAAATACGATTGCTAATCCCCGCACATTTTTTGCGTTTTCAAAGTACAAAGTAATTTTAATTTTTTCTCTGAAATAGAACTAAAGAAGGCTTAAATTTTCTCACAAAGCAAAAACTCGACGAGAGAAGCAACACTGACACTACTTTCGAAAGATTGGGAATTAATCAGCATTCCTACTGAGTGGAAAATATGCAGAAGGAGAAAGCAATATCTTGCCCAATATATAACGCTACAAAGCAGTAAACAATGCAGCAAATGTTGAACAATGTAGGAAATGGAGAAATTCAATTTTAAAAGAAATTTCACTTCAGAAAAATGCATAAATGTATTACGCCATCAATCCTAAGAAATTAGATTTAAAACAAACATTTTAGAAGAAAAAAATATTTTTCCAAAATAGTTTTTAATGAATTTTTTAAAAAAGCCTTTAAAAGAAATATAGAATTAGCTATGCTTGGAATAATCCATTCATCTAATGATTCTTTAGATGAATGGATCTTAGAAATCTTAGTAAATGAAATTCATTTACTAAGATCACATCCATAAAAGTATTATTTTGTATGAGAAATATTTACTCGGTAACATTTTTTTTTTCAAAATATATTTAATAAAAAAGAATATAAGATCTCTTGGTTGTGCAATGAGTGGAAAATAATCACTTCAGAAAAAAAGAAGTGTTCTTTTACTTTATGATTATAAAATTAATCAGATTATTATACCATGAAACCTCATAATAAAAGCTGATAATTCTTCGTTATAAAAACAGCAGAAAAGAGATTAAATTATTAAAAACCTAATTACAAATTTAAGTAAAATGAATTTTAAGTCTCCTTAAAATACTGAAAAATGTATTGAATGTGATGGGACACTTGTGCTTTACAAAAGGAAAATGAAATAAAATAAATAAATAATCATGTACAAATTTTTTGTGGGTGTATTTCATACTTAAATTTTGTAACAATTAATACATAACATACATTTTGTCAAAATATTAAAATAAATTTAATAAATTATACAGTTATTTAGAAAGGAGCAAAAAAATGGCTCACATAAGTGATGGGACACTTACTTTTCCATCAAATATTTATCCAAAAATTTTACTTTTTATAAGGTTTTAATATTTTGTTGGATTTCCTTTTACTTTTAAAACATGATTTAATCTTCTTGGGATGGATTTGACTAATTTTTCTGTGATTTCTGGAGTGATTTTACCCCATTCTTCTTGAAGCACCGATTTTAATTGTTGTTTTGAAGAAATGGTGTGTTTGCGAATTCTTGATTCCAATTCTTGCCAAATATTCTCTATGGAATTTAAGTCAGGAGATTGTGGTGGTGTTTTTATTATTTCAGGACAGTTATACAGCAGCCAAAGTCTAACGTTCAAAGCAGTGTGCTTGGGATCATTATCCTAGTAGAATTTAAAATCGTTATGAAGGTTCAATTTTCGTGCTGAAGATTTCAAATTTTGCTGTAAAATGTCGATATACTTGTACTGATCCATTATACTGTCAATAAAAACAAGATTACCGACTCCAGCGGACGACATACGCCCCCATACCATAACTCCTCCTCCACCATGTTTTACTGTTGGCACCAAGTTCTCTTTACGAAATTCTTCCCTGGGTTTTCTCCACACCAAGATTCTACCGTCAGAACCAAATACATTAAATTTACTCTCATCAGCAAATATAACTTTATTCCAGAAATCAGAATTCTTATTTATGTAGGATTTTGCGAATGCCAGTCTGAGTTTTCTATTCTTTTCACTTACGAAGAATTTTTTCCTGGCTACTCTACCGTGATATCCAGCAGATCGAATTACTCTTCTAATAGTCTCAGGATTAACAATTACTCCATATAATGCTTGCAAATCAGCAGCAACTTTAGGAGCACTCATTCTTGGATTTTTTTTAATAATTCGAACGTTAATTCGCTTTAATCCATTAGATAGCTTTGATGGTCGGCCAGGTCTTCTTTTATCTTGAATCATATGATTCTTTTTATATCGTTTAATGATGTTGAAAACTGTTGAATGACTCAAATTAACTGTTTTAGCAGTTTCTCTAATAGATTTTCCACGTTCAATATGCAAATTAATAATTATTTTTCGAATTTCAGGCGAAGTTTCTTTTCGTTTAGCATTCATGGCTGCACAGAGCTAAAAAACACAAAAATTCCAAAGCAATCTGGAGAGAAATACTGCAGACGATTTTATAAATTATTGCCAATTGCTTTTGAGTAAAAATAAAACCCCCCAAAAATATTTTTATTGCTTATTTCAGACGATTTTAGTTGCATATCTAATGGTGTCCCATCACTTATGTGAGCTAATTTTTGCTCCGTTCTAAACAATTATATTTTTATTAAATTAATATTTTGACAAAATGTATGTTATGTAATAATTGTTACAAAATTTAAGTATGAAATACACCCACAAAAAATGTGTACATGTTTATTTATTTATTTTATTACATTTTCCTTTTGTAAAGCACAAGTGTCCCATCACTTTTGTGAGACACTGTACATGATTTGCAAATGTGTATATGAGAACGCCTTGTTTACTAAACATGCGCAGTGATACATCATTTGTAAACCATACACCAATGCCCTGCAAAGAATACGTTACTGCGCTTACTACATGACGCAGGGTTTACCAGAGAGCGCTGTGCGGAGATTAGCGATAATCGGTTTGGCGATACAAAAGGTAAACAAGTTGGCGACATCCAGACCATCCAGATCAAAGTAAGTGCCCCCGTGGGACTTACTTACTTGAGTGTCAGAGATGTTATATATTCGGTTTTATGTAATCCACTTGTAATTTAGAAATGTTTGAATGAATTTTAAACTCAAGACATTATTTAGGAATCCAAAACGTGGAAGAGTTCTCAATGGTCTGCTGTAAGATACTGACTAGCCACTGCAGAAAGTAGACAATTGATTATCCTCAGAAGGTTATGACAAAAGGGTTTAGTGTTCCATGAATAAAAAACAACTGTATTGTATCCTCAGTGGCCCCATTACTGTTTTGTTTCTTTCAAAGCATAAGAAAATCATTCAATCTCTTTTCTTAATTGGCTACAAAATACATTTTTAAAAAATGCAACAGTTGCAGTAAAAATTACGAGGATTATATTTAGCAAAAAAATGTCTCCCTTTAATTTACATGCTGAGGCTTTCTGAAGAAATGGAACTGAAAATATCAAAAATACAATGTGTTAGTTCCCTTTAATTAGTTAAGAGACTTATTTCTTTGAAGATAAATACTCTAATTTAAAGAAGTGTACTCATCCATTATAATAGTATTAATAGTTATATCAGTAAAGCCACATTTCCTATTGTGCATATTCCAGTAAAATTTATTTTTGAGATAACAATGCAAATTTCTTTTGGTTTCATGTATCAAAACTACTCGCTGCCAGATGTGTTTGGGTTAATATCCATGGCACAAAATTTGAGAAGCGTCTAGGGGCTGGAAAAAAATTTTGCTCCGAGGGAAAAAGAGGGGAAATTTTGAGCGGGGAAAATATTCCGATTATATGCTCATTACGCCTATCCTCAATGGTCGAAATGGTTGTGTATGTTTTTTGGGAGCTGAAAGATTGCTTTTAACGCATTTCAAATTTATTTATTAATAAATGCAATTATAGCGTGCATATAAAAAGTACCTTTCAATCATTTACGAATGTGATTATTTTATGAAATATTGTTTAATATGTTTGTAAGAATTGCAAGCTGCACAGGATACAAATATTTTGAATCCTGTACAGCTCATCATACTTTTCTGTTTGTGAACCTGTTTATATCATTTAAGAAGTTATAGGATTAGATGTTAATTCTAGATATTTATTTTTGTTAAAAAAATAACTTTTTATGAAATACTCGTATGTATTTTTTTTCAGATTATCAAGCATGTAAGTTACATTTAGATAGTCTTACTTTATTTAACGGAAATATATTACCTATATATTTTTACTAAGTGTATCCATGTTGACAATAAATCTAATATGCACAGCTATTTAAATAATTTTTTTAAAAAAATTATTTCATTGGCAATTGATGTAAAGATGCTCAAAAGATTATCCTCAGTTGTGTAAATAAATTGCACATCAAACTGGGGATTAAATTAATGTCTTGTATTTAGCTTGATAAAAATCTTGAATTTGATTTCTTAAGATTTTAAAATTTATATTTATAAAATATTATAAAAGTTATTCCAGGTTTTAATTTTTCTGAACCCCAATAAAAAGGCTTTTTATTACAGGATTTTTCCCATGTAAAATTTTTAAAGAAAATAAATGCTTTATATTCAATGGGAATGTGTATTTAAAATTATGGATCTTTTTATTCTGTAATAACTATGACTTCATAATATGCTGAAAAGAAGAGCTCTGCCAATATTTTTATGTATTCTGAAAGAAAATATTTATATTATACTTTGTATATTTCATTATATCTGAAAAATTTTGAGATAAATCTTACTTTATTTTTGAAAGCATTATATTTAAGGATTGTTTAAGATTTTCATCATATTGTGCAATGAAAAATTTTTGTGTGTAATAAATCATGTTCTACTATTAAAATTTGATTTCATATATTTTTGTGTGTTATCGATTTAATTCAAAAACCAGCAACTTTTTTGTAATGAAATTATGTATAAATAATAGGTAAGTTAAATATCCCTAATATAGATTCTAGGTGAAATGAATATTGACAAATCTTCTGATTTTCAATTATTTTTATTATAGTATTACACTGACTGTATTATATATATACACCATCTCAATTCAAAAAAATTTTCAGAGGTTCACTATTTTATTTAAGAAATTTATATGAGTAATATAATGGAAAAATGTGAAACTATTATATAGTATCACTTTTAATCAAGTAATCAAACTTCTGGTATGAGTAAATTAGTCAAAAATGCTGTAATTCTTTAAAATAAGCATTTTATATCACATAAATTTTCTAAATTATTTTAGATCTTGACAGTGACTTAATTTTAGTATTTAGAAAAAGAATTTCTGTAACCTATTGTTGTAATCTATCTACTGAATAAATTTTTTTATATATGAATTTACAAAGTATAAGTTATAGTAATATATGACATGCTGAGTCGTAATTATTTTTATACATTAATGTAATTCATGTTTACATTGCTTATCCTCACTTTAAAAATCTTAAATAATTTTTTTTTTCTTTTTGAAATTTTTTATTTATTGTAGATTTTATACATAGGAAAATTTACTGTGCATAAAAAAGGCATTTTAACAGAATTCTGTAGCTTAATCCTTTTATACTATTCTAGTCATAAATAACTTCAGTGTTGGATTTATTTAAATATTTGCTGTAGTTAAATTACATGCTTATATTTTACTTTTAATATATATATATATATATTAGCAGTAACTGCATGGCACTGCCCATTATATAGCATCCAAGAAGAAAAATTAGTTTTAAACTTGTCTAACCTCTACCCGATATAGCATGGGCATGTTTGACAACATCAAATAAACAGAAAGTATTTAGAAATTATCAAAAATAGCTACAAAACAAATTTTTATAGAACAAAACTTTTTGATATTTCATGTGTTCTGACCACGATTAGATTTCCTTCTTTTTGTCATAATGAGATTTGAATCACTGTTTAAAATCAGATGTAAACAAAGAAAAGTATCACATATGTATACCACAGCTCTTACTGTTTGCACATGCACAGAACAATTAAAATCTTAAATATAAAACTCCCTTTATTATTTTGACATGACTTTAATGTACCCAATAAATACCTTATACACCTTACCCAATAAATGCTCTATAAAATGGTATAAATATCTTCAGTATCCATTACTTCTCGAGTTTTTGGGGTTCAAATAAACAGACATTTTCAGGAGACTTCATTTTGTACTATGTATATACATATATATTTGATATTTAATATTATCATCTTCATTTATAATCTGTTTTAAATATCTTTGGAATCAAAAAGTTTAACTTGCTCTTAATAAATAAATAATGAAACACATAATTAGCTGACATCAAATTATAGATATCAGCAAATCAACATTTATTTAATTAAAAAGATTCTCGACTCATAGATTCAATCATTTGTTTTAAATATTTACACAAAATCTTGTTCCAATTAAATTTTAAAGTGCTTAACTTTTTCACAAATTCCTAATCTTTATAGCAAAGATGTTATATGTTAGCCTTGAAAAAATGAACAAGGTTTATATGGGAGAAAAAAAGGTTGGAGAGGGAGGTTTATGTGGGAGTGATTCTTTTTTTAAGTGTTGGTCTATTTTAAAAATACAAATTAAAAAAGAACCAAAACATACTGGTATCAATGTTTCCTTCCTTGTTTGAGGCATCTTCAACTACCTTCATTCCTATTTACGGTAATAAGTTATCAGTACTGATTAATTTCAAGATGAATATCAATAATTTGGGATCTGACAGAGAAGATATTTCATGTCAAGTGAGCATGATCTCTCATATCTGTAAGTGCTCCAAAATGGAGAAATAACTATATCTCAACTTTAAATTCCATATTTGATGCCTTTTAAAATACTATCATTGTTTCATATCATGAAGACTTATTGGAAAACTATTAACTATGCATATATACAAATAACAAAATTCCACTTCATTTTTTATGTGTGATTGATTTGATTTTGAACTCAAATACCAGCTATTCAAATATTTGAAATTATTAAAACAACCAGTTAAACATTTCTATAATAATGCAATTCCTAATGTAATGTGCATGCACATGCTTACACATAAAATGTTTAAATACAATTCTGTAGCTGAACTCTCAGAATTAACTATGCTATAAATACTAGAATTTTGACTGCCTTCAAGAATCAGGCACAGAGTTGAATTTATTGAACTATATACTTTCTATAGTGATATTGTGTGCAATCAATTTCACTTACACTTATTTTTAAATAATCCTTAGGGATCATTCAAAAATAATGAAATTAGTTGATAACAAATTAAAACTTAAAATAATTTTAGGTATCAAACCAACAATTATTTAATTAAAAAGATACTTAATGCATGGATTTAACAATTTGTTTAAAATAATTTCAAAAATAAAATCTTGCTCGTATT
>JAPMOQ010036845.1:8621-37050 GCA_026543055.1 Argiope trifasciata | reverse complement strand
AACCTTCTTAAAGTTGTATACATATATGTTACAGCTTTTTTTAAAAATTAATTTCTAATTATAAATTAATTGTATTAAATATGGTGAAGAGACATTCTTGAAGTGTATGTCTGCTCATGCTAAATTGGCCACACATAAAAAAATGTCCACCACCTTCTTTTATTTATAATCAAGAGGATTTTACTCACTGTAAGAAGATTTTACTGTAATGATTGCTAAGTCATATTTTCCATTGATACAGTGTTACCCATTCAATCAAAATGCTGAATATAATTTTCATGAAATTTAATATCTGTACTTGTTTAGGTCAAAACAGGCATCTAAATCACCTTTTGTTGTTGTTCAAGTTCAAGTTTAAGAGTTGAACATCACAGAGGCTTAAGTCATGAATGTCTATAACTATTTTTTGTCTAATCACAGTATATTTATAAATATTTTGAATGTAACATAAATTGAAAGCTCTCTTTGTAGACAATATATATTTATAAATACAATATGCATATTAATATACATTTAATGACATATGAATTATTCATTTAAATAATTCAGTATTTTTTGTTTGTTTTTCACATTCTTTCCAATGCATAGCCATACAGATTTGCACTGAAACATATTTTAGACAATGTGGCTATATTTAAATTAGGTAGTCAATGAAAGACTGAATGTTCACTTCTACATTAGCCCAATGTGCTCTCAATTTTGCAATGCTTATTTGGATGCTTTTTAGCTTTGAAATTTCAGAGGCATTCAACATAACCTGTATTTAGTTAAGCCAAGTTTGATGAACAAGTTTATTGTATAAATTTAAGGAATGAACAAAATCTCATTAAATAAACAAAAAAAGGTATCTGTTTACGCGATTTAATTATTTTTGATTTAATTAATTATTTTGTTTGTGTCTTTTTAATTCTTTGTATAATTGTTCATATGTATAAATGAATACTGAATATAGATGGCGCAGTTTTCCCCAACCCAAGAGTATGCTTGGAATGTGAGGGGTGAGCTGTTGAGATTTTTTGTAAACAACCAGATCCGGTGTTGTTGTAACTGGTGCAGGCAAGCAACTAGCTTGCTCTCCGTTAGCGGCAAAAAAGTATTATTTGTTCGCTCGTTGTTAGCGGCACTTTCTATATTTCAATATATATATTATGTGTTTCCTTGTCTGTGATCGTCGTCCATGTTTTATATATATATATTTGTGTGTGTGTGTGAAAATAAACGAGAAAAAGTAAAGAAGATTTTTTCCTTGGATTAAATACACACACAATCCAGCGCTATACATAATACGTCTAAAACATATTGGAGGCACCGACGAGATTTTTTCAGGATGAGAAACAGATAAGTTCCTTTCATTTTTTCTTATTATTCATTATTAATTTGATGTTTTTAAAGAGAAGAACATCTGTTGAATTTATTAGGAAATTATCTTGAAGAATTAATTTTTCTTTAGTTTCGTTCGTTAATTTTTCGGCCATGTTAAAATACATGGCCGATCCGAAAAATAAGGAACACATAACGAAAATTAAAGTTGCTAGAGGCAAGGTTAAGGCCTCCTTGACTAGATTGGAAAATACTGCAGATGAAGTAAAATCAAAAAATGAAATAGTTATTCGTTTGCAGAGATTAGAAGAACTTTTGAAAGAATTCGAAAGATTGGATTCAGAATTAACTGTTGAGGATTCTGAAATAGAAGAATTCGAAACTAGATAGTTTTCATTGAAATTGAAATTTCAAAATAAAATTGATAATTTTAATATATCTCAACCCACTTATGCTGAGACACAGAATTCTTCAGTTCAATCTAATTCGAACTTTCGTTTACCAAAGCTTAATATACCAGTGTTTTCTGGTAAATTTGAAGATTGGATGAACTTTAAAGATTTATTTGTATCTACAGTTCATTCACAAATATCTCTAAGTAATTGCCAAAAATTTCAATATTTAAAAGGTTTGCTGTCTGATGAACCATTGTCCTTGATTAAACATATACCGTTGTCCAATGACTCCTATGAAGAAGCATGGGGAAAGTTAATGGACAGGTATGATAAAAAGAAGAGAATTGTTCATTCCTTAATTAAAACATTTTTGGAGCAAAAAGGCATCTCTCAAGCCAATTCAACGAATTTGAGGAATATCGTTGACACGAGTGATGAGGTTTTGAGAGGACTGAAATCATTAGGAGAAGAGGCATCTAGAAGAGATCCATGGGCTAATCCATTTATTACTTAAAAAATTAGATCCTGAAACAAGAAGACTTTGGTCCGTGAAAACTTCGGAAATAGAATTTCCTACGTGGAAAGAATTCTTGGAGTTTTTAAATACCAGATGTTCATCTCTTGAATTACTAGTTTATAATGAATCTGATGCTAAAATTTCTACTAAATCTAACTTGGTCGCATGTGCAAATATTCAAAAGAGTAAAACTTATAAAAATTGTTTGAAATGTTCAGGGATGCATAAATTGTTTAAGTGTATTAAATTTAAAAATATGGATTTGAATGCTCGGAAGAATTTTGTAAAACGAAACTATCTTTGCTTTTTTATGTTTGAATTCGCATAAATATAAAGAATGCCCAAATAATCATTTGAAATGCTCCATATGTCAAGGAAAACATAATTTCCTTTTACACGAAGATGTTAAATGTAATAATGTACGCGTTTCAGACCCCAAACCAGTTGACAAAGAAACAGCAAGCCACCCCGTTGAAAGCGATATCTATATAGGGGGAGAAATGCAAGGCAATAAATCAGCGGCACCCCAAAGGTCCGTTACTTCTATTACCTCGCTAAACAACTCCAAGTGTGTATCATTCCTTCCCACCGCAAGAGTTGTATTGTATGACCAAAAGGGGGCTTCTTTTCTCTTCAGAGCCTTGCTAGATAGCGGTTCAGAATTCAGTTTTGTAACTGAAAATGTAGTAAATATTTTAGGATTGCAAAGAAAGAATGCTAGCGTGTCTCTAAGTGCAATTAGTGGGGTTCAAGCAGGAACCACATGTGGCTCAGTTAATTTAAAAATTGGGTCCAGATTTAATGAAGAATGTTTAACAATTAATGCATTTATTTTAGATAAAGTTACTTCTCAAATCCCAGTTGAGAATATCAACATTAAAGAATTAGATTATTTGAAGGGAATCCCTCTGTCAGATGAAGATTTTTCAAGACCATCAGAATGTGCTTTAATTTTGGGCTCTGATTGCTTTTTCTCAATTCTTCGAAATGGAAAAATCAGCGGGTCTGAAGGGCAACCAATCGTGCAAAGCACAATATTTGGTTGGGTTGTCGCTGGTCAGATTCAGAGAGATTCCATTTCATCCTTGTACTCCCAATCACATCCGATTTCCGTAGAAAATGATTCCAAAAAGGATATGTTGCAAGATTCTCAATTTGTTTGTTCCTGGATGTCGTCACCTCCTCGATATCGGAAGCCATTTGTTGCCACCAGGACTTCAGATATCTTGGACCTCATCCCTCGAAATAGATGGAAGTATGTGCCATCTAAGGAAAAACCAGCTGATGTAAGATCTAGACGTTTGTCTCCTAATCCTCGAAATAGATGGAGGTATGTGCCGTCTAAGGAAAATCCAGCAGATGTAAGATATAGACGTTTGTCTCCAAAGGATCTGCCAGACTGTCGCCTATGGTGGGAGGGCCCTACTTTCTTATCATCAGAGGCTAATTGGCCAAAGGCAACCAATATTAAAAATTTATAACTCTGCCCTTAAAAGAAAATAAAAAGACTGTATTTGTATTTGCTGCAATTTTGAAAAATGTTATATTAATTGAAAATATTTATCTTATTCTAAGTTAATTAAGGTTAAGTTAATTTAGTTAATTAATGTATTATAATTTTGTAATAATACTTAGTTTTTTGTTTAATTTTTATAGGAGTTTATACTTAAATTGAAGTTTGAGCGTTTTGGAGTTTTTGTAATAATTTTTATAGATTTATAAATAATTGTAATGCTAGTAAGGATAATAAGAATTCTACAGGTACAATTGAACCTTTAACTACGAAGGAAAGAATTTTTTCTTGTAATAGTATTGTAACATGTGTTCAAAGTGTCTTTTTTGATGTTGAAATTAATTGTATAAAGTCAAACCAACCAAATGCCCAAGAAAAGCCCCCTGTCAGCACTTTGTCCATTCATTGATAAGGACGGGTTGCTCTGAGTGGGATGGCGTCTTCAAAATACATCTTTGCCTTATAATGCAAAACATCCTATGATGCTACCTAGCCAGCATAAATTAAGTATTCTAACTGTAGAGTATTTTCATATTTTAAATTTGCATGCATATGGTAATTTGTTAATAGGTGTTTTACACCAAACATTTTGGGTATTAAATGTTAAAAGAATAGTTAAGAAATATGCCTTAAATTGTGTTTTATATTATAGATTTAGAAGAAATATGTCGAGACAAAAAATGAGAGATCTTCCTGAGAGATGAGGGACTCAATGGAACATTTTTTTGTCTGTGCTATTGATTACACAGAATCAATTTTTATATTGAAGCATCGAGGTAGAGGAACTAAAACAATAAAAGGTTATATTGTTGTATTTGTATGCTTTCTTACAAAGGCTTTAAATTTAGAATTAGTATATTACCTGTGCATCAAAAATGACTTCTAGATGGGTGGGAGTATGTTTACGTGATTTAATTATTTTTGATTTAATTATTTTGTTTGTGCCTTTTTTAATCTTTGTATAATTGTTCATATGTATAAATGAATACTGAATATAGATGGTGCAGTTTTCCCCAACCCAGGAGTATGCTTGGAATGTGAGGGGTGAGCTGTTGAGATTTTTTGTAAACAACCAGATCCGGTGTTGTTGTAACTGGTGCAGGCAAGCACCTAGCTCGCTCTCCGTTAGCGGCAAAAAAGTATTATTTGTTCGCTCGTTGTTAGCGGCATTTTCTATATTTCGATATATATACTATGTTTTTCCTTGTATATCCGTGATCGTCATCCATGTTTTATGTATGTATTTGTGTGTGTGTGTGAAAATAAACGAGAAAAAGTAAAGAAGATTTTTTCCTTGGATTAAATACACACACAATCCAGAGCTAATTACATATACGTTCTAAACAGTATCCCAAACTACACTTTTTGGGAATCATATTTATGAAGATAGTCGTTAAAACAGTTTCAATGTTTTTTACCTCTGCCTGCTCCTCCCCCACCACCCTGCCTTTTTTTCCAATTGGGCATCTCAACATATGGTTGTTGCTCCTTAGGACGGCCGCCTCTATCAGGAACCTGTAAAACAAATACAATTAGAATCAATTCCAGATATTCTATCTTGAAATTTACGAAATAGAATAACACATTACAAGATAAAATTATCTATAAAATCCACCAGAGAGAGTATCCTCTCTCAGACTCTCTGGGATACTTATAAAACTAGCCCCCCATTTCCCTAAAACTCTGAGCTTAGATAAGTCTGGGATCATCGTAAGGACTAATTTTTATTTTCAGAGTCCTACATATAAGAGTTACATGCTTTATAGTATATTAGAGAAAACCCGCAATTGTATAAATTGTGTGTCAATTATGAAGAATAGTTTATAAAAAAGTCTATTAGAGCGTGATCTTCGAAGATAAAGCAAAGCATACAATTAATACACAAATATTAAAAACCTGCATGTGGACTTTTTGTAAGTTTTTAGTTTTAGTTATTTTTAATGTCCCATTGTAAAGCGACACCAGGGCTATTTTGGAACAACTTTGTCATTTTGAACAACAGTCAGATGACGAGGGCGACATCTGAGCTGGCATCCCCTTCTCCACGCCATGCCATACCAGCAAGCGGATGTTTTACCTGCAGATGTAACATGCAAGAGAACCTCTCACACACCGGTTCTTCAGTGGAATTGAATCTCAAACCTGAAACCCTCTGCTTCCGAAGGTGATACCTTACCACCACTACTTTTTGTAAAATCAAAATCAGCCTACATGAATATAAAAATTGGTTGGGTTAACCACCAGTTGGATTTAGTTCAAAATTTGATATACTAAACCTGTGAACCTAATTTGATCCATATTTTTACATCAATCTATATCTACAGTTTATAACCATCCTCACCCCCTTATGTCTGACTTATACAGTCAGACATTCTCTATCTGAATGGGTCTCATTTGAAATTTGATATAATTAAAGATGGTCTATATTCTTGTTCATTCAGCTCAAAGCATTTTTAAGGTATAATATTCACAGACAGACAGAATTTCAAAAACATGTTTTTCAAACTCATGAAGATTCATTCAAATCTCTGAGTTTAAACTTTTTGACAACACTTTCTTTTGAAATATTTCATATATGAGAAAGTTACTAGTTATTAGATGATAGATATTTGGTTAAGTAATAATTCACAGGTGCTTATTTTTCATAAATTTAAAAATGAAAGTATAAAAAAAATAAAAAAATATTTTATATTATTTAAAAACTTAATGATAATTGAATTTTTCATATCATTAATATGGAATGCAAAGTAAATTGAAAATTTTCAAAACCATTTGTTTTCTGTATTTTACAATGTTGTTTGGACTACAGTCATAACTAGAGACTTTGGAACAAAAACTAGTTTTGAATAACTTTGTAATTAAATAATGACACCAGTAAAAATTTCTTTCAAGAAATATCTCACTGACAAGTTCTATTATATGCATTTTTAAAAAAATTCAGATTAAGTAAAAAAGAGAATGATATTCAAAATTTATAATTATCAATGTTAAAATAAGATATAATTAATCAATGAATATATTTAATGTAATTAATATTAAATGTTTGCTGATAAATGATTCAATATAATTTATTTTAACTCCTTGATAGCATAAATCTCTGTTTCTGAACTGTTAAGGAATCAAACTCATTAATTATTTTAGCAAAGTTAATTTTTTATGCACAATTTAACTCATTTAAGAGAAACCAAAACTGGTCTGTCACACCCAATTTTGATTTGTAAATAGATTTTTTTTCTTTCTAATTAATTTTAATGTTGAGAATTATTGTTTAAGCATCAATATAGTACAAGAATTGTCAAATATATGATACATGCGATCAATGATAGATTCTCCAAACTCTTTAATGCTTATAATAGCTTTTTTAATGATTATAAAATAACAATGATCAACACTGCAATTAACATGAATTTATGTCATAAAACAAGAAGGGAAAATAAAATACACTCACTGCTGCAATGAGGAAACGCTTCAATGATGATTTTGTGTTTTTAACCAGTTCATCACTACTAGTTTTTTCAATTTCAAATATGCCTGAAATAAAGATAAAATAAAATCAAGGGAGAAATTTTCCTTTGACTACATTTTTTTCCAATAAATGTTTTTTCATCTATTATCTTTCTAACACTGAATAAGGGCTGGAATCATCTTCAGATATAAAAATAGAATGCATAATTATAGTCAATACTACCAAAAAAATTAATTCTACAAAAAAAAGTAACAAAGTTTTAAAAAACTCTTTTAAAATATTGCTTCAATTAAATGGCCTTACTTTCTCTAGCAGATAATACATCAGATAACTTTACAGAGGGAATTTTCTTTAACTTTGCTCTTTTATAGACATAAGCTTTTAAGATCTCATTTTCTTTTCCCTAAAAACAAATGAAATTATTATACCTAATCAGCTTTACAAGCTTTAAAGATTAAAAATAATTCAGACATTTATTTTAGCCAGGTATTTTAATTTGGAATAGAATAGTAATTATTTGCTTATAAAGCAAACAATGCTTAAAAAGAAAAAAAAAAAAACTAATGAACTTTTAAAACAATACATTTAATTTAAATTCAGCAACAAGTGTTTTGGATGATAAAACACAGATTCAAATAAATTAATTATATTAATATGTTCTTGAAAATTATAAAGTTAAAATATTACAACAAAAATTTGATTATCATAAAAATTATTCCTTATATATTTAATTAATTAATTTTGTTCTGAAAAGTTAATTAATTCAGTTTAAAGATTAAAAAAAGTTTTCACTAAAAATATTAAAAATAATTTACTTTCATCACTAAAACTAACAATAACATACAAGATCCTTACAGAACTGAGTGTGGAATGAGTCAGCATTTAAGTATATGATAGATGAAAATTTAACAATTCATATAAAATTTTAAGGTATCTGCAATTTATTAGTTAGAAAAATAAATTGATTTAAAAAAAATTCCACATGTTATAATAAGCCACTATAAAAAATAAAAAAATACTCTTTTTTTTGCACTATTTTAATTATAATAATCTAAAAAGAAACTTATATAGACACTGCAGATAAATTTAGTTATAATTAAATTATTAAATTATTTTTAATTCAAAAAATAAAAGTATTTAGAGTTTGTTCAAATATTAACAACATTTTGACAGCACATTTTCCGTATATACATTCTTTTCATCATTATAGTATTTGCTTTACATCAAAACTAATTTATTTTATGTTTGAATTAACTAAAGCAAGGATAGTTTTATTTTGAATATTTAAACATGCACATCTAAATTTTCACCACATACTTTGCTAAGAGAAAAGGCATAAATGCACTTTTAAGGCCCAATTCTGGAGCATTTTGAAACTAAATTACTTAAAATATTATACAGAGTGTCTTTGAACTCAAGGTTCAGATTTTAAGAGTAAGTAAAACACATAAAGAACCTATAAATATAATTTTTATATAGTAATTTGGAGTTAGAAATGAAAAATGTAGGTAGAACAAATGAATGTAAATAAGTACCAAAAAAAAATGTTGTTTCTAATGAGGACATCATTGCAAAACTTTCAGTCACTGCTGAAACTGTTTCTGAAACACCATGCATTTTTGAAAGAATACATCAATTAGTTGCTTCTAGCTGCCAAGCCTGCTGATTTTATGTAACAATAAATATGCAAAGAGCTTTAATTTTCTCAGCATCTTTGTTTTTGCTACAAACACTTTTAATTTTCAACCCCATAATGCTATTAAAAAAAAGAGTTCCTATTTGCATTTTATATATCCTTAAAATTTGGCCCAAGAACTCAGAGACACCCTATATAAAAAAGTTTTTATATGCAGAAATATATTTTTTCCAACATGAAAGATACTGTTACGAACCTGTGATTTTGCTTTCCCGCGCTAATACTGTCATCGTAAGGAAGAGAGATTGACAGTAATATGTATTGAATAATGAATGGGTGTAACGTCAGAGGTCCCAGGGCTTGGCGACAAAATGGAAAGTACCCGAAACATCGAGAATTTTCCCGATCCGTCGTTTAGGGGCCGAAATACATCTAGAATGCTCATGACTGGCCCAGAAGATGTTTAGCCCCGCCTCCCACCGGTATATAAAGGGCCAGTCATCTGCACCAGCTCTTAATTGTAAGGATCTGTTTTGGGATGGGATGGCGAGCTCCGATGGTTTGGCTGCAAAAAGGCAATGTACTACCCTTATTCCGCCTGGTATGGAAGTAGAGATTTCAGATGATGGGCCATGTAGTTGCATGAACTGCTGTCGTAAAAGAGAGCACAGATTAGAATTCAATCTGAATTTCGAAAGAGAAAATAGAGCTTGGGACGCTCCCTATGATGACCCTGAGGTGGAAAAAGAAAGGGAGGAACTCTGGAAGATAAGCGAGAGACTTAAGGGTGAGAACGAAATTATTCATACTCTTAAATGCCTAAAAGCAACTAAGGATGATGAGTTCAGAAAATCCCCAAAGAGAAAAACAGCCAAAATTCTAAATATCCCAGAGAAAATATCAATGATAGAACTTAGTAATAAGTTCCAACCCCTAGCTGCTGAAAATAATTCAAATGAACCTAATGATATACCTAATGATAAACCTGAAAAAATTCCCCCAATAATGCTCAAGTATAAGAAAGATTTTAATAAAATCCTAGAAAAATTGCACTCTAAATTTGGTATAACAAATAATGTTCTCGAAAATGGATTCATAAAAATTTTTCCAACCAGTGTAGAATCCCACATCAAGATCCAGGAATACTGCAGGGAACAAAATTTCGAATTCTGGGTCATTCGACCCAAAGCACATAGACCCGTGAAAGTTGTTTTTAAAGGACTACCTATTGATTATATGACCGAATCACTAGAATCTGAACTTAAAAATAAAGGTTTTTCAATTAACAAAGTAATTAGATTCTCAGCAAAGAACGCGAAAACCCCTCCCATTCATACTTGTTAAACTTAATAAAAATGAGAAAGTAGACCAAATTTATAACGAACAATATATTGACTTCCTAAAGGTCACCGTAGAACAGTACAGAGGCCGATCAACAATCACTCAGTGCTTTAACTATAATCTGTTTGGACATACAGCAGCAAACTGCTCTATGAAACCACACTGTATGAAATGCAGCTCAGAACATCAAACCAGAGAATGTGCCATTAAAGATAAAATAGAATACCCAAAGTGCATAAACTGAACAGGAAGGCCATATAGCTTCCTATAAAGGATGCCCAAAATTCCCCAAACCAGCTGAAAACCTTTACAACCGAACAAATAATTTTAATTCTAATTTTGTCAGACCTAATATCTCGTATGCCAGAATAACTAATCCAAATCCGCCTCAAGCACCCCAATTCAATAATTTTAATACGCCAGAATTTGTAAATCCCCAATCAACAAAACTCAAATATCCCTTTTGCTGATTTTACCGAAATGCTGCAAGCCCTAAACGAACTCAGACAAATTTTTAATATGTTCCCCAATCTGCTAAATGCACTCAAGCAAATGAAAAATGAACCCAACCCCATGAATAAACTTTTTATACTTGTGAATGCTATGTCACAAGTCTCCACTAACTAAAACAACTCTTCTAAAATACTAAATAAAATTTTTCCTCTAACGCAGTTTAAATAGTATCACCTCAATAGACCCCAATAGCCAATAGTAAAGTAGCTCTCAACCCGCTAGCCACGCCTCTATTCCACTACTCTTCAGAGTTCCTAGCAGTCAAGTCCAGATATCATCGCCAGGACATTTGAAGCTTTCTCCCAGGTCCGGAGGTAGCCCAGCACGGGCAGGAACTCCGATAACTGCACAATCTTGCACCAGCTCTTAAGAATGATTGAATACCTTCATGAAGGTAGAAAATCCAAGAAACCCACTGCTCCAATCTTTCTTGATATTGCCAAAGCCTTGACAAGGTCTAGATCCCAGGCCTCAATCATAAGCTCATTGCATACAATTTCCCCCCAAACATCATTCAGATTATTAAATTATACCTCTCAGGTAGGCACTTTACTGTTATTGTCAATAAAACAGACTCAACAAAAAGAAAGCTAAGAGCTGGTGTCCCACAAGGTGGTATCCTCGCACCTGTCATTTTCCTGCTTTACCTAAATGATATTCCTCAACAAAAAGACATTATGATTAGTCTCTATGCAGATGACACAGCCATCCTCTCACAAGGGAAAAATCCCCAACAAGCAATAATTCCTCTTCAAAACTACATTCTCAACCTAGAAAAATGGCTTGTTCGCTGGAAAATAAAACTCAATGTCGACAAAACTGAAGCAGTAATATTCTTTAAAAACAAAAATAACTAGCCTAAAATTAAGCTCTACAACACTGAAATCAAATGGTAAAATAAAGTCAAATACCTAGGTATAATTCTTGACAAACACCTCAATGACAAATCACACATAAATCATACCAGAGAGAAAATTAACAATGCATTCAAAAAATACCCCCTCATCTGTAGAAACTCGGGGCTCTCACAAGATGGTAAAGTTCTGATTTACCTGGCATAACTAAGACCAATCCTCACGTATGCCTGCCCTGTTTGGGCTGCAACTGCTAAAACCAATCTCCAAAGAATCATGCCCTTGAGAACAAAACTGTTCGTATGATTGCAAAAGCTAGATGGTTTCATAGAAATGAAGATATTCTCAAAGCCCTCAACATCCAACCTATAAAACAATTCATGATCAAACTTGCACAAAACTTCTATGGTAATATTATTCATATTGATAATTCCATCTGGCAAAATCTCCCAATTTATGATCACTACGAAAATTCAAATAAACGCAGACCACACTGTTCGCTTGCCCTTTAATTCCCCCTAAGTACTCTCCATCACACTTTTTTTTCTTTCTTATTTTTTTTCTCAATTTACTCAGTACCAGTTAATCTCTTTCCATGATTCAAATCGTTTTATGATGCACACATTAAACAAATAAGGTCAGTTCCATTTTCACTTAAGTCCTATATCACAAGATTTACAGATGGTGGGGCCTGCGGCCCTAATGAACTGTAAAACACTTTACAAATAAGAAGTCAGTAAAGTCAAAGCTGAGCAACGGAGAAAAGGGGAAAAAAACCTAAAGAAGAATCAAGTGGAGTCAAGCCGAAGTGCGGCAGTGGAAAGAAGCCGAAGCTAAACGGCCTGGTGTTCAACGAAGAAGACAAGTAACGCGTTGGAATTAATCGAGAAGACCTAGAGATACAGAGGCCTTGAACTGAGGAGTCCTGAACGGAGGACTGTTGTTTGGCTTATTCTCACGAAACCTGTGTCGTAGCCCATTGTGTCGTCGTCGGTAACGGAGCTGTCCCGAACCTAGGTGTAATCCCGTTGTGCAAAGTAGTGAGTCGACAGCAGAGGCAAGAAAAGATAGAGGAATAGTTCCAGCCTGATCTGGAGAGACCAACGTGGTGTAAAGTGAATCCCTTAAAGATTCCCTCTCCGGCTGAATCCTGTCTGGCCGCTCTGTGAGCTGTGGACATTGTCACTACAGAATTTCTGCCTGTAGACTACTATTTGTAGTGTGCTGTCCTGTGTGTTCGTCTCGGCTGTAAATAGTTGTATCCTGTACATAGTTGTGTTGTGAATATTTGTCGTCTTTGTACTGCCCAGTCTTCGTCCTGTAAATAAACCTCTGTGTTGTGTCTTCTACTAAAGGATTGGTCTTTGTCTGTGAGTCATCATCTCCAACACCGTACACAACCATTATACAGGTGCAGAGCCCGACGGATTTTGAGAATTAGTATAGGAAATCCGTATCAATATATAAGAATTAATAAACATATTAGTAAACTTATAAAGGTTAGAAATAATGGCAAAGATGAATTTTACTTTGCTTCCGTCACCCCATTTGAATGATTGAATGGTTACATCTAGCCGAGTCAGCAGTAGTTCTCGACGGACACGATAATCCTGAAGGAAGTCTTTATACAAATCATTTAATGAATCCCACTGTTCTTCAGAAAGTGTTTCTTCTAATGCCGGCTTTGACAGAACATCTGGATCACTAGAAATGTGCTCTTTTACCTAAATGCCAGTTTAAATTATATTATCTAAATATTAAAATGTGAAGTTCAAACACTATAAAAATCCAAACATTTCTTTTTAATTATTTTTTTTGTTTGCATAGTTACTATTTAATTATTCCCTTTTATTGTCACAGTTTCAAAAGATGGTTGTCTTTTCACGCTCATTTGACTAATAATATATTTAAAGGATGACTACTGAAGCAGATTTCTAAACTAAACATGTAATAAGTCTCTGATTAACAGCTATAAATTATATTAGTTTCATAGCTTTCTCAATAAGAATTATTGTATGTGTATAATAAACACTATTCGAAACACTTTTATGAGTTATTTAATGTGAAAAAATACTTTGTCATAAAATTTACTTTTAAAAAGAGCGAAATGAACATCTAAAAAACTATTGAAATTGTATATTAAATTTCTAATACAGAAAAAATATTAGAAATTTTAACAAAGTAGTTTGCATCTAAAGCTGCATAAGAATTCTAAGAAACATTAAAACTACTCTTTAAATTATGTTCAGAGCTCTGATTATTATGATCACTGCTCAAATTTAAAGCAGTCCAATAGCTAATTAGTGCTTTTTGTATAAATACCAGAGCTATGTTTTGTAGCATTAATAATAAATATAAAATGTTATATGTACTTAATAATTCATCATATATTTCAATGATGATTTAAACAACAGAAACTGCTAAAATATAACTTCAAATCGTTTTTTCCCCTACACCAAATCATAAAGAGTTACTTCCTCTAATCAAATACTTTTTTCAGAAGTGAAAAAAAAAATGTTTATAATTCCATACACTATAACAAATAATGTAGAAACAAGACTAATAATCAATTATTAAAGTACTAATAAAAATATTTTTTGTAAAATAGCTGGTTCAATTTTAAGTAAATTAGAAAGTTTTAAAAACTTCTAAATGAATTTAGGGGCTTGCTATTTTATATATGCTGTTATCTTTAAAAATACTATGGCACAAGGTTTTGATTTGAGAGTAGGTCAAATTAAAATTTATTTATTTATTCTGTGTTTTGAAAAGAGTAACCAATATTTCCAAAAATTTCATTATGGTTCCTATAAATACACCCATCCACTTATCACTCTTCTTACCATAGTGAAATTCCAAAAAGTCACCATACTTTTAAAAGAAAGCTGTTCTTAGTTGCTGTTATGAATACTTTAATGACATGAGGCTTCAGATTTAGCGAAATAACATGCCATCACCAATCTTCACATATAATTTGAATAAAATGCTTTTATATACATTTTTCACTAATACATATTTTTAAGAATTTTCCATGACTTTTCCAGATCAATAAAAATTGCAGTTTTTAATTAGCAATTTCATCACTCAATGTTTCAAAGATCCTATTTAGAAATTCAAGGACAATAAAATTACATATTTTCAACATAATAAGGCAATTTAATCACATGTTTTTCATTATTACGTTTCTAAAGCCACATTATTTGATAGCTTACAACTTTTATGTGGTTAATTATGTTTCATAATCTTACATGACAATGCTTGCTAATAATATTTTATCTGTAGATATCATGATAATGAATAACAATGTATTTCAACCAACAGAATCTGCAAACAAAACTTTTACCCATGAATTTAGTACCAGAAAATAATTGTTCCCAATAATAAAAATTAAGAAATTTAACACGTTTTTCAGACACTGAGTATAACTCAAAATTTAATTCAACATCAGGTATTTAAGATAAAATTCTGGCAAACATTTAATAGGTTTGAGTAATTTTGATTGTAACATAAAGTTTTATGTTACAATCAATGTTTATGTAAACTTTATTTCAATATTTAATAACCAAAAAGAAATTCTATGAACTTAGTTAACTAAATGAAAATACCAATAAGATATAAAGCAATAGATTTCAAAAAGTAAATAATACATAAAAACAGATTTAAACAAAAACCTAAACCAAAATATTAGGAATATTAATATTAACAAATGAATAGCACATTTGAATGTATAAAGATATTCAAGAACTGCAAGATGATAAATTATTATTTATTTATAAATGAAGTATTGGTACCTTTTCCTCTATTTCATTAAATACAGAAACTAGATCAACATTTTCACTCATTTTGATACCCAAGATATTCTGTACATTATTCAGAGACGAAGCAATAGTACTATCATCCTGGAAAAAAGGGAGAAAAAAACTATAGAGTACAGAAATGTAATACTATAATGTGCAGTTCAGAAATTAAAAATTGTTTCATGGACCAAATTTTGTAGAATTTCTCTAATTGAAGGCTAGCAAAGAGAACTCATAAATGCTTTTCCCTCTTTTAATCACTGTTTACTTGAAAATGGCAACTTCGATTTTAACCATTCATAGCAGTAATGGATTATCTTTCCCCCCCATAGTAAGCAGGTTGCTCTTTTGCCGTCTGAATCTAATATTTGATTCGGAACCCCCCCCCCTTTCCCACTAAAACGGTTTTTCATTAGTTTTGCAAGAGATGGTGTCAAATTAAATATTACAATACTGAAGAAATTAAATAAAAGGTTCTGCAATATAGTTATCCGGCTCATTAAATGGCACTTCATCAATTTTATTATCATTAATAGTGATAATATGAGCAGAAACTTTTAGTAAGGTTATTTTGGAATGTGGAAAACAAATGAAATTTATTGAATCTCAAGTGTTATTGCTGAAACTATGAATTTAGTCCTTTTAAAGTTTAAATATCACAATGTGAGCCAACTTTATTTTTACATTTTTAGCAAATCAGTTTGTTTAAAACAAGTAGTGATTTATACATAATATTTTTAGATTCTAATTGCTAGTGTTTTCTCTTTAAAAATGTTACCTCTTTCCTTGTGTATTAAACAGGTTATACTTCTCTTATATTTCATAAATTAAAAGCAAAATTGAATATTATATTATTAATAATACTTCCTACAAAATTAATACTTTTCTACTTAACATAGTTCCAAATTTTTTATATTTATAAATATAAACTATATTTTTATGCTCAACATTAACATCATATTAACTCATTACATTTTTATGCTCAATATGCAAGTTGAATATTTATTTTTTAGGTTAGAATTTCATTTAAAACATGCAATGCTTTTTTGAAAAATACACTTAAGAGTTTAAATAATCAATAATTGATTCTAAATATATAATGTTCTATCCAAAAAATTTTAAAATATAATTAAAGTAAAATTGAGCATAGTTTATTTAGAACTTGATATGCAGGAGTTCATTCGTACATGCTAATCAATGTTAGTGATAATTCATCTATAAATCACAACTTCTAAGCATAACATAGTTGTCACTATAATACAATGAAAAGGAAATAGCTTTATTTCTGAAATCATATTACAAATAAGGATTGACATGAGGGAAAAATACCATAAAATTGTGGAATGGGTAAAAAAGAAATTCAGTCTAGTGTAATTCACAATGAAATTAAACTTACTGGTTCCATTACATCTTAAAACTACTTTTGGGGGAAAAGTTAGCAAATACAACACATAAAACTTATCAGTGACAACATCAATTTCAAACCTATATTGGGAGAAATCTCCTGACCCTATGGGGTATGACACAACAGAGAAAGGATTTTATGAGAAGTTTAAACAGGAATAGGAAATCTTAACCTGCCTCTGATGAGTGAACACTTGTACCAGCCCATTAGCAATAGATAATTCTGGTACAACAGTAGTGCTGCTCTTAAGCAAAAGATTAAATATTCATGCTAACTTTCCATACCCTCATAAAATTACTCATGAAGGGAATATGTAAAAACATTGTTAATAAAATTATCTGATTTAGAAACATATACTATTTTATAAAATTATCTGAAAATGTTACATAGCAAAGAACATAAGTTATGAAAATTTCACATCGTTATCATTATCAAGGCCTCCCCCTCCAAATGCATTTTCTATAAGTAAAATATAAGAAAATACATATAAAATAAAATCTACAGTAATAATATGAAATAACTTCTAAAGCATATAATAATTTCATATTTATTTCAGTATTAACATTTTTTGTTCCTGTAACTAAAATTCAAATACACCTTCACTTGTTAATCAATCGGCATCTTATCACTTAGAGTCTTCAATTGTTAGACAAATCAGCCCCAAATAAGAAAGTGGGTTTTTTTTTGTTTTTTTTTTTAAAAAAAAGAAGCAACAGGAGGAGGAAACTGGTTTTCTTAATTTGAAAATTGGTTTTCATAGTGAATAATTTACTTAAAAAAAAAAAAAAAAAAGTTTGGAAAACCATTAAACCCTAGTTCAAAAGCTATTAAAGTTTAAGATGCCTAATCAGCAACTTCACAATTTAAAATGCTGACACTAAGATATTCTCATTCACATTTAGCATTTAATTAAAAATCATATTTACCATTTCTATTTCCAATGCTTTTTTCTTCTTTGTTCTATGGTGAATTACACGAGCAGCTTGTAATTCTGTGCATAAATAATCTAAAACAAATGAGAGAAATCAGTAATTATTATTGTTATTTTGCATTTTATTAGGAAATAATTAATACTTGATTCCTTTTTTTCTAAAGTAAAATCATAAAAATAGAATCCTAAGAAATAATATTTGTTACTAAAAATATTTAAAGGATTTTTTAATTATTTTAACTACTTTATTAACAACTTTTTTAACAACTTAATTTATTTAACAACTTTTTTTTTAATTATTCAAAAACAATACCACAGAAACATTATCTTGTTTACCATACAATTTATAAAAAAAAAATGTACATAAGAGGGACATTCTTTTTTTACCATTTGATCAGATAAAAAGACTAGAAATGGCACATGCTTTGATCAGAAAAATGTCAAATTAAGATAAAATAATGAATTGTGCAAAACATAAATACCAAAAAATAAAATAAGAACTAGGACAATAAAATGAATAAAATAATAAATTTAATATCTGTAGAGCAGTGCTTCAGATATTAAAAATATAACAGAAATATTATCGAAAGGAAAATTAATTGATCCCAAGAATGATAAAATTTTATTCTGAGCTAAGATAAGTAAGTAAAATAGTTTAAATACAATTACCAAATAAATAAATAAACAAACTTTTTAAAAACAGAAAATAAATCAGTTGTAACACATAGAACATCAACTTCAAAAATGCTAAAAAAAATGCCACAAGTATAAAAGTTTATTACCAAACATCTTAGGGGCGGGGGAGCATCAAGTGCTATCTGATAAATGCCAAACTTGATAGAAAATAATTACTAGGCACTTGATGGAAAATGTCAAATATCAAAAATATGAAATGCAATCATGATATGTTAACTGAAATTTATACCTAAATAATTTGTCTAAGAGCAATCTATTCATGACATTAAAGAAAGTGTTTACACATTTTGAAATTCAAAAAAATAGTCTTTAACTTTTAAAAAAAATTTAATCTCGGGCAACTTTAACAACAGAGATAATTTCTTACAAATATTTTAGGCACTAAACCTTTTAGTAGATGAAATGACATTCAAAATGATACTTTTAGTTTCGATATGCATTCAACAACAACAAAACTGAGTGATTTTTTAACACCACCCAAACAACAACAAAAATGTAGCACTTCATATTGGAACTCTGTATTGCAGCACTGTGTACATGCATGCACATACTAAAACATATATATACTTATATAAATGTTTTATTACAACAATCTTCTTTTGTCATTCAAGCTCTCAGTAACAACTTTGGAGTTTGATAATGAAGAATATATCAGAGTGTTTATATTTTTCACCATCTTGATATTGTAACAGAATAGTATTTTTCTTTTTTTGTAATTTTATAATATAATTTATATTTTATAGTTTATAATATAGTTTATTTTTGTTATAATGTAGTTTATAGCTCATACTCAACAAACAAGCACTTAAAACATAAGAGTTTGCCATTATATAACTGAAAATCCAAAAATAAGAATGCTTCATAAAAAGTCAGAATGTATATAAGAGAATTAAGATTACAAAAACACAATAAAATAATAGTTTAAAATAAAATTACTGTCTAAATTGAGAATTCAATTACAATATATTTAAATAACCATGATTGCTTTAAAAACGACAATAAAACTTGAAGTCTTCAAAATTATTTTACGTTTATTTAAACATTTCTAACTGAGTCTCCTCACAGGCATCATTTTAAATTATACCTCACTTGAAGAAATTTTTACAGTTAGAAAAATTCACTGGAATAAATTTTGTAACGTTAATTTTCAAAGAAAATTTGTTATTTTCTTAGGTATCAGAAAATAAAATGGTCTCGTGTATAGACAATAACTATGCATCTTATAAATTTGCTTTATATCTTTTAATACACCAACTATTAGAAAATAATAAAGGTTTAAGAATATATAACATATAAAATAAGGTAAAGAGCATGTTAATGATTCATTCTGTAAAAAAAATCAGTTATAAATAAAATATAAAGCTATAAAAATCAAATTAAAAATGCAATGCAAATGTTTTAAATTAAAAATACTTAAAAACATGAAGGATTCAGAGGGAATTTCACTACCAAATCATAAGTATTCAATAAAATATAATTTTCAAAATTTACTGTAAATTACAATAAATAAATATGTCTTACCAAGCAAGGTTAATCGACTTTCTTCATGCAGAAGTCTTTGGCTGATTGGACCACTCAATAAAGCTTTGTATGGGCATTCTGAAATTATAAATTTCAAGAATGCAAACAAAAATGAAATATATGATTAATAAATTGAACTGTGAAGACAGCTGTTTAAATAATGCAACTACAAATTAAGCAGAATAAATCATGGATAAAATCAACTGTAATAAAATTTATTCTAAATCTATTATCTAAAAAAATAACAATCAACAAATAAGCAACAATACATATTTCAATGCTTTTGTTGCAAAGTTAATATTTTATACATACATTAAAAAAAAAAAAAAAAAGAAAACAGAATTTTGTAGAATCTTTATTAATTTTAAAGATAAATATTCATTAAATGATTAATATTTGAACTGCACAATAACAACTCCTCTCTCACTCTTTTTTCAGAAACCTTTATATGTAAGTTTAAAAAAAGAAAATGAAAGAAAGTAAAGTAAACAACAGGGATGCTGGCTTTGAACAACCAATTATATCCCGATATGGTAAAAAAGAAAATTCAAAACAAACGTAATTGTCGACTTCCTCTTCAAAACAACAATGATATAGTTTATTCCACAATTTAAATTTATTCAAGGACAAAATATTAATTTAATAGATTAATATTTAGCAAAGAGAATCATAAGCTATCATAAGAGAGTTCATAATTTTGAGCAAAATATTTTAAGGAGCTTGCACTTTAGTTTCAGAAGTTCTATTTAAGACATTTTGTTAACATTTAAAAAAATATTGTTAGAAATATCATGAAACTTCCGGAATGTAATACTCATGAGACTTTAATAGAATGTGTATGGGTTGTATATTTTGAGAAAGTGAGTGAATGCTATGAACAAGATCATCAGAGCCCACTGACTTGGGTATTTTAATACAAAAATTTCATCCAAGTTCCAGATTTCACAATTGGTGATGTTGTGGTTAAATGGAAAAGATTTTAAAAACAAACAAACAGACAGACAGTGCAACCCCCATGAGGGATACCATGAATATTGTTGGAGAAAGATCATCAATGCCTCTGCCTGCTGTCTCGATTTAACCAGTAAATGCCGATAGCCAACGAAGTTGCCTAGTTCCGATTGGTATTTGGAAGCGAGAGCTGCAGCCGCATAATTCGTCGAGAGCCACATGACATGGGATGCCATGATTGAATAACAGTCTATATGCAAAGAATCACAGACCTTAATACACTGAAAATTATAGTGGTGTAAAATATAGCATAAATGTACATGCTTCACATTTTAGCTTTCCTAAGTATGTGTTTGGACATGATAAGTGCCAGGTGAACACAATTGACAGCAGTGCAGTGTTCAAAGCAGAGGAACATGATTCTTTTACATGATTGGTGTATTTGGTTCACTGCTTTTAGTGCCTATAAAGCAGAAAGATGAAGGATTTTAAAATATTTCTGACCCTTTAGCAGATGTTTCCCAGTAGATTGTATGTATTCCAGAATGATAATGCTAGTAGTTAGAGCTAACTAGTAATCACAATGTAATATGCAGTGGTATGGGAACATGGCTGCTAAACTGGCCACCCCAAAATTTTCATACAATAAATTTAACATCTTTGGGATGAGATGGAATGCCGGTTGATGGCTTTATCATCAACTGATACAAAAACAGAGCTTTTCAATGTAAAGCAGGAAGAATGAAGAACAATTCTGGAGACAACATATCACAGACAAGTAGAAAGTCTACTAGGAAAAGACAAGGCTGTGATTACAGCAAAAGGTGGACCACCGCCATATTAACAGCATCAACGATGAATAGTTGATGATGAAGTATGCTTTTTGATTGTAAAATTGCCACATTCCTTTTTGCTTGTTAAGTTTATACATGTTTCCCCATTTATATTTGTAAGAAAACTGTAAACCATTTATTAATAAATACATATTTTTCAAAATGTAACTGATTGTATGAATTGCTTGAGTACTTTAAATTAGAAGTGAAATAAATATTATAGCTTTACTCCTGTACTCAACACTAATCATTTTTAAAAAATCATACACTATATACAGTTCCACATTTTCTAAATCCTTTAAAAAAACAGATTTCCAACTTATTCAATCAGTGGTCACCTTCAGAATTTCCAAGCTATATTTTTGAAATTTTCACTAAAGTCGCCCCGAAAATTCAGCTAATAAACCAAGTTCATTTCATTTGAATTGCATACACACAAGCACAGTGAAATATTATTTAGCAAATGGCTCATTTTTTCATTCAATATTTACTACTTTTAAATTCTGATTGCAGAGTATTGTGTACAATGTCTTTTGTCATAGTTCCTGAAAAGAACATTCTTTTATATTTAATATAAAAGAATGTTCTTTTCAGGAACTTAACTTAACTTAGCAAATTATAAGCAAAACCGTGAAATTTGGGATTATTTTTATGAAAATCATAATTTCTTCACAAGTAGATGTACTCATACAAATGGACAGAGTTTATTACAAAAGCCCTTTTAATCATATGCTAAATTTTGAAAGATTTTGCTGCTACTTTGCTGAAGTAAACTTAATTGTTGCTACTGTTCCTTATTATAATTGCACAGTACATAAAATACTAGTAAATTGTTTCTAGGGTATGTATGCTTAATGGTTTTTTTTAAGTGCACTGCAGTGAAGATTGCAAAATGGATGAAAAAAGACATAGTGACTATGGATTTGAAATTGTGCTCTATAAAATGACCCTGATGTGATAGAAAAAACCAGTAACTGCTTCTATGACTGGTTAGGACATGCTCAAGTTCTTTTGGATAAATGATGGGTTTAATACTCAATAAAAATAGAAAGAGAAAATATGTATTATATTAATATATGTTTTGTGTATTTGGTTTAGTTTAATTTTAACTGTATTCAAATTTTGTTTTAAAGTTAATCAAAGATTATCTTGAAACAAACATCACAATATTATGAACTAGAATAAGGATATATTTTTTCTCAAATGATAAAATTTTGCATTTGTCATATTTAAGAACATGGAATAGAGTTTAACACTTAATACACATTTAAGGAAAGGAAAAAAAAAAACTTACTTAATTCTTTTAGAAAAGAACTAACTTCCAATAAAAATGTACTGGAATCCTCGGGATCTGAAAACAGAATTTCAATGTTGTAAATAACTGAAATGTTCCTTTTTAAAAAAAATCTAAAATTGAATAATTGTCATTACAGAAAGAAAAAAAAAAAACATACACCATATTTTGAAATTTTGTATAGCACATTTTAAAATGAAAAGAAACTGAGTAATTCTCACATATCTACATTCAAAAGATTGAAAAAAGACAAAAAAGAGAATCAAATGTGAATCTTTCCAAGTAAAGTAATTTGTTAAAATAAATTATACAAGTGCAAGTAAAATAATTAATTACAAAATAACACACAAGATATTATAGCATACAATTTTAAAAACTCCAACCTATAAAAAAGGTAACTGCATTTGATACTATGATATTAAGCAAAATTACAAGAATGTTTTACAAATAAGTATATATATATTATTCTTTTATACATGATAAATTAATTTCTTTGCTATTTACATTTGGGTAACAATTCATTGCTAACCTAAAATGTTTGATTTAAGATGTTCCATATAAACAAGACTCGCATTCTTACTCAATGAATTCAATTTATATAAATGTGCATTAGAATTTTAAGTAGGAGTGATATATGAACAATATTAATTACCTCATTATATTATGATGGAAGTTTACTTTACAGATATTTGTGTATCAATCACCAAAAATTTTACATTAGTCTATTGACTATGTTTACCAATGACATATGATAGATACTAAAATTTGCTATTGACATATAATATATACACACTTTATTTTTAATGTTAAATTGAAATCTTGGAAATATTTCATGCAAACTCATTTATATCAACAAATGCAGAAAACTAATTCAAAAGCACAGAATATAATTTATTTAACAAATATTAAATAAATTTATAAAGTGTAGAATAACAATCAACTAATGCTGTGCAAGGACAGATATTTTTTCATTATAAAAAATGCATTCTCGAGTGCTATGTTTGTTTGTTTTTTATGCTAATGGATTGTTCTTGCAATATTTTATCTGCTATACAAAAGACTTTAAAAAGCATACACAGTTTTTGTGGAAATAAAATAATGAATTGATTATCCAAAATCATGCTTTTTAATTAAAAATATTGATATATTGGCATGTCATTATCATAATTTGGTAAAATTCGAACTTTATAAGTGGTAAATTTCGAATTTTATGAATGTGTTTGTATAAAATGTTTTCTGGATGTATTTGTTTTCAAAAACACATGTTATATTATTTTTTAGATCAAATTTTGAGACTTTAAAATCTTTATCATAGAAAAGAATATCTAATGCATTAATTATATTTTTGATTTGCTATTTTTACAGATTAAGAATGGATGTCAAATAATTTCTAAATACTATTTTAAATCTTTACTTCTCTCCACCTCTACAGTTACTCTGATTAAGGATGAGATTTTTACTGCATCTCTAATAGGTGTGAATCACTGAAACCAGGTTTTGGTGATAAACTTGTTACAAAAATGAAATTATTCCAAATTGCAAGGATCATTAATATCTTTTATGAGCTAAAATATGGAATCCTTCTAGATATTTCAGTAGAGCAAATTGTCTTGCAGTAAAGAATATGATTTCCAGCAAATTCTCTCTGCTTTATTCTGTTCTAAATGTATAAAAACAATTTGCTGCTTGTGTGTGAGAGAGAGAGCTCTATTGATTTTTGCAAGTTGCACCAGTTTTTATGTATGTTTTTACTATATTTTGCTCTCTGTGTTTCATGTTTTCCTGGAGAATCCAAGTCCTTGATAGTTTTGCATTAACAGTTCAATAATTCATGCTTATAGGCAGACAGTCCAATAACATGTATTTAAATGACTAGTTACAAATCTGTTACAGAGGTTATTGGATTTTTCATTTTACACATACCATATGGATTTTCCTCAGTAATATTTAGTTATAAATACAGTGTTCTATATTTGGAAATTATTATACATAGTTAAAAAGAAGCATAATCAAATCATAGATTAAATATATTGTTTGCTTTAAATCTGACAAGTAGTTAAATATTTATTAGTAAAATATGTTCAGATAAAAAAATATTAATTTCTAAAACTTGGAAACAACAAATATAGAATCATCGATAACTTTTGGTAGAAATTTTTTTTGTGACATTTTATCACTAAAATACAATTATAAATTATAGAAATGGATGAATTACCTGTAATGGCATTCACACATGAATCAATCTCAAGTAAAGCCTGAAGTTCTTTGGAAAACCATTCTACAAGTTGAGTAAACTCAACAGATTTGGGGCCAACTTTAAGAATATCTTTTATTTCACAATCATCTTTTAATGGATATCTGTAAAATCAGAGAATATGAATATTACATAATGAAAAAACTCTTAAAAAGCAAAAGATAAAATTAAAGTTAAAAGTTACAGAATAATAAAAAATTTATTCTGAAATTTTAAATATATTTATTAAGAGTTCAAAATTAGAAGTCTCTGTGTGTTTCACACAAAGTATGACATTTGTGAAAGTCATAGAAAATTTTCTTTTTTGTTTACAATTCTAATTGCTTACTGGAAGGGCATTCAGGACACTTGTTAAGCTCATCCCCAATTAATAAGCTAAAACCTGCAGCTTAAAATGAGTTGTGGCATCATAATATACCCTTACCACTAGATGCCTATTTTTATACAAAATACTAAAGGATTTTAATTTTATACTCATTCATATTTTGGTTGAAACAAAATTCATTGATAAATATTGTAATTCTAGAATCCAAACTTTAACCTTTAATCCTAATCTTAACAAGAAGAAGGGAGAAAAAAAATGCTAGCTAAGAGATCTTTATTTACATTTAAACAAATGAGTAGAATTGGTATGCAATTAAAATACTTTATTTATATTTCAAATTTTCTTGTCAAAGCCTCAATTTCTAAAACTATCTGATTTTTGCGTTGAAAATCTCTATCCTCTTCTACTTTCCAACTGGTTTGTTTGCAGTTCTGCAGAGAAAAAACTCACTTCGGTTTCTGGCTTTTAAATAATTTCACTTATCTGCAAGACATATCATTTCTTATACTTATAACGCGCGCGCACACACACACAGTCTGTCAAAAAATAATTTTCAAATAAATAAAGATAAACAATGCAAATTTAATATCTTCATGGCCTGTCTAAGCTTTTTATGGCCTCTCATAGTCTTTTTGTCATGGGGTGGACCAATTTTTTGCAAAATGATCCCTCAATTTTGGCCCTCATTCAAATTGTTTTTCTAACTTCTGCTTGTTAGAAATTTAATGTTTCTATATTTTTTGCTGCAAATAATTCTACAACTGCTCAATAGGATTAAAGTCTGGACTTTGTGCAGGAGACTTAATAATAGTAGGACAGTGGTAGAGGACCCATTACTTGCAAGTATCAGTGCTGGATACTCAATGATTCAATTTGTAATCTTGGTACAATTTAAAATGTCTTGAAGTTCCCAGCTTGCTAGCACTGTGCTTTGAATTTCCCTTGAGAATGTAAAGATAGTCATATTTATTCACTATACAATGAATAAAATATAAGTTCCCGCCACCAGTGTTTTCTAAACAACCACAGACAAATTTAATTTGCCATCTTATTTGACAGCAGGCTGAGAATTTTTAACCTGTATCTATGTATTTGAGTTCCCCAAAACATTTTGCTTGCCATGCTATCTGAAAATGTTATATTTGCTTCCATGGAAAAAAAAAAAAAAAAAAAAAAGAACATTTTGCCAAATTTTTTTGGTTGCTTTACATACATTTTAGCAAATGCCGGCCTAGCTTGTTGATTTGCTTTACTGATGTAGGGCTTTCTATGAGGTACTCTGCCATGATATTTATATTTTCTTAAAATATTTTTGACAGTTTCGGGATTTACAAATTTTCTGAATTTAACTTTTACTTTGCAGAGTCAATTTTACTGCTCTAATTATTGGATTTGAATTGATCCTATACACGAACTGATATTTTTCCCCAATGATTTATTACAAGATTTTGCACATTAACTGATAAATCTTTGTTTCTCTGCTAATCTTATTTATTGAAAATTTTACATTTAAAATCATAGTCTAAAAATGCAGTAGTAAATTCATTTATATTGACGTACTATATATTTGTTGAATTTCCCATTTCAAGTGTCCCAATACTTTGACTAATACTTGCATTTGAATTATCTTTAAAAAGCTAGATCAAGTTATAATTCTGAAATACCAATAAAATTTTCCTCACTATCTGAACATTAAATGTTAAAATATTTCTTGATTCTTTTTGTTTTTATTTTATTTTAATGAGATGAATAGTTTTATGAATATCTTTGTAGTTATTCGAGTCAATGGTCGCAATACTTTCATTGACTGTATATTGTAATGTGAAAGTTCTCAACTCCATCACATTTATTTACTTCATATATATCTGAAAAAAGAAGCAGATGTTATAAAACATTTTATTTAAGTTTACAACTTATTCTTTTATAAGAAAAAATTTCCTTTCTACACAGTCTGTTCATGGAAATGTATAATGAGAATTATAATAACTTCAACCAATTTCTGGTGATTCCTGACCCATACAATATTTTGATGAAAATTGGCCAATTCAGTTATTGGATATTTTGAATTACTCAAATTGCACTGAATGTAATACATAATTCAAAAGGCTATTTAATTCTTATTTTTATAAATCATATTTTTTTTCTTTACAAGTATTTACAATTTACAGGGACAGAAACAATGGTTTTCAAATAGTCTATCTTTTGGCTACTCTTCTCAGATCAAAGTACATAGATTTCTGGCAAGTATTTAGTTGAGAAAAAGATATCCAAAGCCTTACAAATAAAAATACATACTAAGTCCTGACAATATGTTTCAAAGTTGTTGGCTGTTTTTCCATTTTTAAAAAAATACTTTAATTAGTAATAGTAAGCCCTTTTGATATTTTGCCTCCAAAGAATATGATTAACTTTTCTAACATCCATACAAGAATCTGAAATTTTTTTTAAAAAGAAAGGAAGAAAAACTATATGTAGTTTTCAGGCCTTGAAGAATGTCATTTATCATAAAACTAAAAGTTTTCAAACAGCCAATGCCCCAGGGAGCATAGAGAGAACTCACAGCAAGAATTAACTTTAAAAAAAAATATGCTGGCATCCTGGCATAGGGGTAGTGTGTCCCAGGTTTGGGCATGGTTGTTATTCTGTGCTCTGTCTGTGAGTAGTGTGAATGTAAAAAGGGGTTGTGCAAGCGAATGTGAGGTAGCTAAGTTGTACTCTTGGCCTTAGTTGGTGCTACAGAAAAAACAAGGGACACTAATTTAAGCTTAAATTGCTGCCAATTTTTGGTTTGCGGGCTTGTAAAGGGCCATGGGTTACAACAACAATATATATATATATATATATATATATATATATATATATATATA
>JAPMOQ010036844.1:1053457-1081637 GCA_026543055.1 Argiope trifasciata | reverse complement strand
TTCAATTAAATCACATATTCATTAGCCTTGAAGTAATTCCGGGCATTGATTGACCTGAAATTAGTATTTTCTTTAAGATGATGGACGGAAAGTTCTAAAAGTACACCTTTTCCTAGTAATATTCTTTAATTTTATAAATCCGTCAGTTTTAACCATCGGTTATGCTTCCAAAATATTAAAAAAAATTTCGATGATGTTGCCAAAATATTAAATATGTTTTTTTAAAGAAAGCGAGAAAGGGAAAAAAAGTATTAAATTAATGATGCAGATATTGCAAACGATTACATAAATATGCCATTAAGTCGGGATTTCAATGCATATCCTGTCTAAATTCAATCAGGTTTACCGTAAATGAAGAAGATTTATTGAGTTAATGGTATACATATTGCAAACTATTGTAGAAACCTTTGCTTTGCATTTATTTTTCAAAGAAAATATCACATTTTATATTTCTTTTATTTTATCCAGTCACGTGCTGAAAGTTGCATTTCTGTAGATTTATTTTGCGATGATATTTTTTTTATTTGAACTTCCGGCATTCTTTTATTTTATCCAGTCACGTGATAAAAACATGGTTAAAATATTTCTTAAAAAATTCATTAAAAATAGAAGTTTACATTATAAATTAAAAAAACTGATACCATTAGAAAGCTAATTTTTTTATCTTTAAATTGATATAAAAATCATGTTTGTCCAATGATATTTTCGGAAGTTATAACGGAAAAACGTCGAAATTTCGCTTAAATTTTAATTAATTCAAATTCTAATTAAAAATTCGAAAAAAGGGCTCCGAGGTGCACATTCCGAACCTCCAAGGTATGCATGTACCAAATTTGGTAGCTGTAGGTCCAACGGTCTGGCCTGTAGAGCGCCAACACACACACACACACACGCACATTGAGCTTTATTATAAGTATAGATTAAATAATAAAAATGCAAATCCATTTGAAAAAATGTAATATGAAATGAAATGCCAACTTTTAAATTAGTTAATTAAAAATATTCAAGGAATGTTTTGAAATCAATAAAAAAGACTATGCACATTTAGTAGGAAAATAATTTTGGCAATTCATTTTTTTAAAAGAGTTATTACATTGAGGACTATGCTTAAATGCTGTTATACCGAATAAGTTAAGAGTCAAACATATCATCAGCACAATAACAAAACTTCTATTTTTCTAATACTAGTGCCATAGAATATTTAGAAGTCAGAAATACTTTTATTAGCAAACAATTTTTTTTTTTTACGTTTTTAAATATATAACTGTAAGAATTAAAAAAGTATGGTAAAAGGAGCAGATATTTAATATAGGAGACAGGAAAAAAGAAAATTTCAAATTTGCGTTTCATGTTATTAATTTGGCAATGTTAAGTTACATCTTAAATGAATTTTATTATGTCAAACTATATACTTGCCCATGTTGTAGTTTTGGAATTATGGTCAATATAAAAAACTCTACCATTGGGTGCAACTTGCATTGACCACCCTGGGGGTAATCCTTCAGATGAAGATTGATTTTGGCTACTCTGACGACTTAAACTAGCAGTGGGCTACAAGAAGCAAAATATTTCAGGTATATGCTAATAACTAAAGAAATTTGTATAAGATAAAGGCATATTTTATAAATAAGGTACATTTATAATAAGAATTGAACAAATACCACTCATTTAATTATCAAAGAATTTTTAAAATTTGTTTCTCACCATTGAATGCCTCCTGATGTTAGGGTCAAGCCTTTGGGTTTCAAGCATCTAAATATATTCATAAAAGCATTAAGAATCAAAAAATTCATTAATATATGTATTTTAATATTCATTATTTGTATTTTAAATATTCATATTTAAAATGTAAGAAATGCATTAATACAAGAAACAGAAGATAATAATTATATTCTGTTTTAAAAAAAATGTATTTTTTTGCTTAAATTCCCTATTTCAAAAATTAATTATTTCCACGAACTATTAGTATTGAGACAAAAACTGATTTATAATTAAAAGTATGTTGCATGACAGAAATACCTTTAACAAAGACACTTGTTTTTCATTTTTGGGGGTGTTTGATGAATTTAAAATAAATAATAACAAATCTTGTAATCATAAAAAAACATTTTTCAACATTTTATTTAATAACTTTGATAAAAATTCGATTATATGTATTTGAGCTACTTAGGAACAGTGAACAAAATTTTAATTAAACTGATTAATATGCAAAATATGATATGCAGTATTCTGAAATATATTATGAAGCATACAGAAGAATAATGCTGTACGCAAATGTTAAATACTGAACTTAGCTATTTGGGCATGAGCATTCCAACATTTTTTTTCCCTTCAAAAAAATTCAAAAATTTTTTAAATGCTCACCTGCAAATCAAAATGCACTAATATGAAAATGATTTTTTTTAAATAGGTCCTCTTGGACTTACATCTGACTTCTGTTCTGATTAATATGCAGGAAATCAATGTTATATTTTTAATACTAATTTTATACAAACAAGCTATAAAATTGCTTGAAAAACATAAAAACTCAATCTATTATCTCCAAAGATGCTGCTATAGTCTAGCAATTCTTCTGAAAATCTACTCAGCAATAATCACCAAGATATGAAGCAAGTAATAATGAGCAGAGAGAAATCCAAGGTTTGAAATCATATCTTGTGTTGTTTATTCAGAAAATAGGATACAGAATCAAGTTATTTGATACCCTATTTGCTAAATAAATAAAAATAAGGTAATTAGTACTACAATGCCCATCCTTGTTGCAGATCATAATTCCTTAATTTAAAAAAATTAATGATAAATAAAAGTACTCACTAACATTATGCACATCTAATTAATTGATATAATGTAAAAAATACATAATAAGTATTATATTCATGCACCATAAACAAATATACAATCTAAAATTACACTTTAATTTGAAATTGATTTGGGTGTGTGCGAGAGAGTGTGCTCGAATTCAGGCAACTGGTCCTTGTAAGTGCGTGTGCGTGGGGGGGGGGGGGTACACATGTTTAAGAATACAAAATCTCAAGTTTGGCACCATCTACTTAAACAGGAGGAAAAAACTGAAGCCAACAAAGAGTTATTAAGTTAAAATATAAGAATAAAACTGCATTTATTTTTGCACAAGAAAAGCCTCTGAAATACATTTCAGAACAATTATTTAAAGCAAAAATTGAGAACTTCTTTACTGATTTTGAACTCTGACATGAAAATCATCTCTCATGAAAATCTGCATGGCTTAAACAAATTAATGATAACCGCATCTTTAAGAATTAAAGAATTTACTAAAGTTCAGATGCAGAATTTTCTGAAATTAGTTAATAAATAGCACAGTACTTATTGAAATTTATACTTATGCGCTTACAGTTCTCAATATTTCGGCATTGTCCCTAGGCTGATGGTCTGGAAGTGAATCGTCTGTATTATCAACACTGATGTGGACACGACGTCTGAATTCTTGTGCTGATTCCAGGCTACGCTGTTGGGCTTCTTCTGCCACCTGGGTCGCTCTATGTAAATTAGACAAAAGTAAACAATTGAGTGCAATTTCATTATTCTGTAATAATACGGAATAATTGTTTTAGTTACAAATATTAAGTAGTAATATTAGATTATATAATACAAAGCACTAAATATTTTAACTTCGAAGTCACTCAATTATTTTGATTTCATAACATTCAGCTTAAAGAAACAACACAGTTAAATGAATTAAGAGTAATTTTTTACCTGTAATTCCATGCTTAAAATCTGAAACTTCTATTACAGATCTATAGTCAATTAATAGATTAACATAAAAATTTTATATTTATTATGCATGTTCATTTATTTGACAAAACATTTTCCAGCTCTAAATATGAGTGAGTTTTTTAAAACCTTCCCTTAATGTCTTTATTTCAGTCAACTTGTGTAATGATGTTCATGGTTGAAAGCTAAAATAACAGCTTAATTTTGTAAAATAAGATATTTAATAATAAAAGGAGGAGGAAGGGAACAAGAGAAAAAAAAAAGCTTAAAATGAAATATGTAAAATAAAAATATCTCGTTTAAATGAATAGGGATTTTACTTAACATATGATCTTTAGCCTTGATAAGAAATCAAGATAACAGCATAAAAAATTAGGATAGTTTAAAAACAGATGCCTGTAAAAATATGCATGCTAGAGTATATGTTTAGAAATGGATTGCACAAAGATAATGTTTTAAAATACTGGCTGAAATTTAAATTTTAGTCACAGTAAAAATAAAAAAGCATTTAAAAAGAAAAATCTAAGACAAATATAGAATACGTTTAATAAATTATCATTTAAAAATCCCATGGTAGACAAATGGGCTGATCTATCATTTTTTTAAAAATAGAAACTTATCAATATCATATACCATTTATTTCTAGATATCTTGGTTGCCATATTACCCTCCAACAGTTGATTTTATTATTCAGATGATATCTGAATTCGAATACTTTTATTCCTATCTTAAATGATAATGATTTCCAGTGGCAAAGATTAAGTTTCCAAGTCAATTTCAACAGGGTTATTTTTATTTTTCACATTTTAGCTTTAGATTGTAATTAATGATTTCTTTACGCTCTTGATCAGATTTTTTTGTTAATTCAATTAATTCATTTGTTTTAATCTTGCATACTTTTGCATATAAGGGGAAAAAAAAATAGCAAACAAAGTAAAAAATATGAATGGAAGCGAATAAGGGGAAGAAAAAAAAACCAAGATATAAACAAAGAAAATGAATGTACAGATTGTAAAATCCTTGAGATATGTTAAGTTTCAGATTGAAGATTATTTTACATGTATTTATAACTAGCCGCCTTTGGCGACCAGCTGGTTCGCCATGAGTAATTCGTTCTAAAATTTTCAATTAAATCACATATTCATTAGCCTTGAAGTAATTCCGGGCATGTATTGGCCTGAAATTAATATTTTCTTTAAGATGATGGACAGAAAGTTCTAAAAGTACACGTTTTCCTAATAATATTCTTTAATTTTATAAATCAATCAGTTTGAACCATCGGGTATGCTTCCAAAATATTAAAAAAAAAATTCGATGATGTTGCCAAAATATTAAATACGTTTTTTTAAAGAAAGCGAGAAAGGGAAAAAGTATTAAATTAATGATACCTATCTAAATTCAATCAGGTTTACCGTAAATAAAGAAGATTTATTGACTTAATGATATAGATATTGCTTTGCTTTGCATTTATTTTTTAAAGAAAATATCACACTTTATATTTATTTTATTTTATCCAGTCACGTGCTGACAGTTGCATTTCTGTAATTTTGTGATGATAGGTTTTTTTTATTTGAACTTCCGGCATTGTTTTCTTTTATTTTATCCAGTCACGTGATAAAAACATAGTTAAAATATTTCTTTTAAAGTTCATTAAAAATAGTAGCTTAAGTTATATATTAAAAACACTGCTAACGTTAGAAAGCTAATTTTTTTATCTTTAAATTGATATAAAAATCATGCTTGTATAATAATATTTTCGGAAGTTGGCGGAAAAGCGTCGAAATTTCGCTTAAATTTTAATTAATTCAAATTCTAATAAAAAATTCGAAAAAAGGGCGCCGAGGTGCACATTCCCAAGCTCCAAGGTATACATGTACCAAATTTGGTAGCTGTAGGTCCAACGGTCTGGCATGTAGAGCGCCAACACACACACACATTGAGCTTTATTATAAGTATAGAAGAATAAGTTTAAGTATCTGGGAGTATATTTTAAAAGTGCTTTCAGCGGTTTCAGAGACAATACAAATGATATTTAGTTAAAGAATTTGGACAAAGGGAAAAATTAGCATTTAACTAGAAAATGGACACCCTTGCTTTGATGGCTTGAATTTGGTTCATGAATTAGGTCTGCATTTGATGTGTTTTTATTGCTATTAAGAGTGGGGTTTTTTTTTGTTGCTGTTTGATTGTCATGTAATTCATCTGAAAATATGATAGCACAAAAAAAAAGAAACATAATTTAAATTTCAAAAATACAGCTAACTTTACTTTGTAAGAATTCTATACATCTCTAAATCTAAATCAAATGTATATTTCATTTTCTAACAATAGCATACATTAAAATATCTCAAATAATTCTTTTGCTTTGTAATATTGACCAGGACTTGCAATATTTCCATTATAACAGTCAATAGCTATATTATAGAATTTCATTTTGTAAATATGAGTACAAAATAAATGTCGTCACTCAATAATAATAATAGATAATGTTCAGTTCAGAATTACTTGCAATTTTTTTCGATATCATTTATATAAATATTAATTTTAATTTGCAAGGAATATTTTTTTTATTTGTCACAGAGATAAATAAAATTATTCACCCTGTTGGCCGCTCCCACTGGGTTGTCCTTGCAGCATGATTGACATAATAAGTCCTGCCATTAGCATCTTGCCGCTCCTCCCATCCAGGCGGGAGAGGGGAATGATTGGACGGAGGGGTGGGCACAGTTACTGGTGAAGCTGGAGACTCCTCCCCGCCTGCACCTTCATCTGCGTTCACCATTTCCCAACCAGCCTAAATCAAAATATTGAATTCATATTATGATAAAAATTCACAAATATCAATTTACATGAAGTTATAAAATTTTTTCAATTTGACTTTCCTCATTTAATTCAGAATAAGTCAACTCCAAATATGTTTGATAGAATTAGATTTCAAAAATGTATAAATGAATTCTCAATAACTTTTTAAGTGAGCAAGAAAAGTTAATAATAACATTTCCTAGCTTTTGGAAACTATCAAGAGATGCTTTTATCCATTAGACAAAAATATTTGTAAATAATAATTTGTTTTCACTTTAATTATAAATGCGTTGTAAAGAATATCAATTAATTACTGATATTAGAAAAATAAGCTAATAAAAACTTATTTTTTTAGAAAAATTTAAAAATTCTTTAGTTAATCAAAACCAAATAATAGTATCATTATTACAAATGAATGAATAATATAGCATATAAAAATATAAGTATATAATGAAAAGGAGTATATGAATTTTTATTTATATTGATGAAGCCAAAACTTGCAATTATTAGTTCATGTCAACGAAAACCTCAATATATTGTTTGAATCAAAATCTCCAATAAACTATTTCTCTAACTAAGAAACCTTTCAATAAATAGAATTTTCCTCATTTCTAAAGCCCATTGATTAAAATTTAAATCTGTAACATTGAAATATTGATTGTTTGGGTTGATTAAATAACAATTCACATGAAGGAAACACTTTTTTAGTTCTTATAAACTATCATAAATGTTTTAAATTAGTTTGATTAAATTTCTATACAAAATACAAAGAATGAATGACAAACATATACAATTTTTTAAAAAAAGCAAGATTTCACTATTATAGTTTATAATAATTTTATTATTAAAATGAAATATTTAAAGACAAACACACACACACACACACAAAAAAAAAAACTGTCAAAAAAACATACTTCGGTTTCCTGTTGGCTTGTAGAATCATCATCATCTTCAGATGCTCCAGTTGATGTATAGGCATGGTAAATTTCCAAATGTCCTTTCACTCTAGACTTGTTGCTTTAAAAAAAAAAAAAAAAAAAAAAAAAAAAAAAAAACAGAAATGAAAATTGTTTAAAATGGGGTGAGTGGTAAAAAAAAATTGAAATAATGAAAGATCACTTTTTATAGGATTAATTATTCAGTTTATAAAGGTAATCAATTTACTTTTTATTTTATTATATTTATTATTTTATTATATCATATTGTTTTGGGAGAGATTAACAGTATCAAAGCATGCAATTTTTTTAAAAATCACAAATAGTAGAAGAAAAATAAGTTTAATTTTAGATGTTTACTTTATCTAATCTTATCCCTCTTCACCAAAATTAAGTTTAGCTTTTTTTCTTTCTTTTTTTTTGGGGGGGGGAGGGGGGGGGGAATTCTTACATAAGTAGTTAAGATAAATATTCACACAATTACTTCCCAAACTGAGCATACTGAGACTATTTTTAAATTCAAAATAAAACTTCAAATTCAATTCTTTTTAAGAAAGAAATACATTCACTTAAATTGCAAGATGAAGGCAAGAAATTACACATTACCTCAAAAATCTAAACAAAAGTTACATAATTTTAAATACTCTTAGTACCAATAAACTCAATACAAACACAATTTATATGCACTTAAATTATATACTTAATATATATATTGTCAAAACAGTATATTTTTATAACTGTAATTCAATTATTTACTACAAGATAATTACTATCAGATTTTAATAATTAGTTTAAAAGAACACAATCTCAGTAATAATTTTGACTTGTTAATAAAATTATTCATACAATAACAGGATTTTTCACAATCACCTTGATCAACTCTACATTTAATTATCAAAAAATTAGTTCTAAAATTTAGTGTTTACATTATCTATTGCCCAAATAATGTTTTCTAATTATAAGATTTAAATGTTTCAATATTTGATTATAGTGCAAGGTTTAAGCTTTTGCTTTCAAAGTCACATTAAAATATTTGTTTTTCATTGCATAGAATTATGCTTTAAAAAGGAGTAACAAACAGAATTAAAGCCACAAAATTCAAAACTAATTACATTCAGTTTAATAAAGCTTTAAAGTTAAGTATGGAAGAAATAAGTGATTTTACAAGTTCAATGTTTATAAGCTTTAATAAGTGCTGAAAATGATTAAACTACTTTTTAAAAAAAAATATTAAATCTTTAAAAATTGAGAACATTAACATTCTTAAAACTCTACTAAAATATCATCAAGCAATAAACTATATTTTATTTTAGTCAGTTTCAGTAATCAAATGATTAAATGAATAACTGCACTAACTTGAACAATTATGTATTAAAATAATTGAAATTAAATTATCATTAAAATTTTCTCATTTATTACATACTTTATAATAAACTTTAATATACTATTAATATCTTTATATTAAACTTTATAATATCTTATTTATTACATATACATAAACTAATTATATTGCAATATAATCTTCCATCCACTTACAAAAATATTTTTAAATAAAGCTAATTAATTTCAAATGTTTGATTAGTAAAATAATCATTTCATTAGAAAGATGTCAAAATAATCAATTAAATTAATTGTTACAGCTGCTGATGAAAAGCAGAAAAAAAAAGCTTCATCTATTAAAAGAAATTGGTAATGTGTGTGTGTTACATACTTATAGAAATTAAAAGTCACTAAAATTTGTGGAGGAAAATCCAAAAATCCTAAATTGTGCATCTAAAGGTATAATGCACATAATGTATAATGATAATAAAGGTATAATGTAAGAATTTTACAAGAAAACTTACCTTCTTGGTCTAAGGATATAATACTTGGCATTAATAGTTCGGCCAGGTCTTTCTGAAGGAATGTTGCGAAGAGGTAACTCGACTAACCCAAGAAAATCATCTCGAGTCTGAAGAATTGAAAATATATATATGTACAATAATTTTCAATTTTTGCTACAGCAAAGGTATTTATTTTTGTTAAAATTATTCAAATTTTTAAAAGAATTTCTCTCTCTCTCTTTTTTTTCTAACAATTTTGAATCTATGATGCAGGGCATAACGATGAAATAACATTTCAAGCATACAAACTTAAAAGCATACAAAACAAAATGAAAGTCAAACTCTCTCATTTCCCCATTCTTTATAATTCCATTCAACAAAATCCATTACATTTAATATGATGTCAGTTAAAGCATTAATGAAGATACCATATTTTCTGGCCTATAATACGCAGTGGCGTATAATCCGCACACCTTTATTTTCAAGAGGAAAAATTGCAAAGTCAACGTATAATCCGCACCGCCGTATAATCCGCACTAGTTAAGCAACAGTGCAAGCACGCTCCCCCCCCAAGATTAATGAAGCATTAATCCGATATTTTCAGATATTACATATGCACATAAAAGAAAATAATTATCAAATACTACAAATATAAATAAAAAATATTCGGTAATCTCAAATTAAAAAGCAATTCTATCTAAAAGCGTACCTAATTTAAAATAAAGATACATTTAATACAATGCATATGCTTTATTCTAGAGTTTAAAAAAATGCAAATTATCTTTTAAAAGCCGTTAAAATCCGAATCTTCCGAATCAGAATTAAACAATTCCAGTAGTAATATTTCGTCCAATGAATTGGTTGAATCGTCACCGGACTCAAGTTCATTCTCACTTGAAAGTTCGCCGTTGATTGTGTCGGCCAGTGAGGAAGTCCATATCTGTTGGCTCTTCGTTTCTTTAGACATTGCAATAAATTATTTTTGTTTTTCCTCCACAATATTACATTCAATTCATCGACGCAAAACATTCTTCCCGCTTCTCGATTTCCAACTTCTTCAGCTTTTGAAATAACGTTGAGTTTGAATTCTGCCGTGTAACTAACAGCTGTCGTTTTGAAGCCATTTTTTTTTCGCCCTCGGTTACAAATATTTCACACAAAAAAATCCCTATGCCGATTACGCTTGTTGCAAGAAAATAGGCGGGAAATATGTACGCCAAATCTACCAATACCGAGGATTCACACCTGGACGTCATGTGTCTCATTGCGTATTTTTGTGATTGAACGCCAACTGTTATTCTTCAGAAGAACTATCTTTTGCCGCTCAAATATTAAAATTCGGTAGATAATACGCACCGGAAGATAATCCGAAGACATGAAATCAGGATTTTTTTATGCACATAATCCGCGGATTATAGGCCAGAAAATACGGTATATTTAATCTGATACAAAGGACTGACCGATTAATATGAGTATTCAAAAATATTCAATCATATATCAAACCATTAAGTTTGATGATAATTCTAGCTAAAATCTATTGATTTAACTAAATTAATTACTTAAATATCTTTTTTATTCTATATATTTTAAATATTTTCTTTAAAAGTTAATAGCTTAATGACCTATAAACTAAATTGCAATGATGGTATTCATTAAGTGAGGAGTGTATATTAAAATATTATAGAGTGAGAAAAAAAATTCTTATTTGTAAATACAATAAAAATAATTAGGAATCAAATTAGGATTATGTTAACCTATAGGGAAATTAAAATTCTTTATAAAATATTTCATTAAATTTACTAACATCAAAAAAAAATTTTTTATTAATGAAAATAATATTGTTCCAATCTGAATTATTTAAATTGTCAATTACAATAAAATGTTCTGAAAATTGATTTAAAAAAATACAGAACAATAGTTATATCTAAAAATTATTGAATTCAGTTTAATTGTACTAATGCCCTGTTTCAAAATAACACTAGGGCTTTTTGAGATAGACTGTACAGTTGAGGTCACCTGACAACCAAATATAAAGTTTTTTTTAAAAAAATAAGTGGGTAAAAAGTAAAGAAAGTAAAAGTAAGTAAAGTTAAGAAAAAAAATTTAATAAACATTAAAAATTAAAATCCTCTAATACATTTGCTTAAAAATATTACTTTATACATATACCTTTTTGAAACAACATACATTCATAATAGTAAATTCTTTAAATGAAAATAAATATCTTAAGATAATTTTAACTTAAAATAAACTTACTAGTCTGTTTTCATCAAAAACTTCAATTTTTAATGTTTGGCTGGGTTTGACCTGAAAGTAAATTAACACATTATATTAAGGGACTTAGATCGTATTCAAAATGACAGTAAAATATTCTACTACAGAATGCATTAAACAATTAACAGATAATATATAGCCTTACTATAAATAAATGTTATAATACTTTATTGCAAACAAAAGTAAAGTTGTGTCAAATATTTGGAAAAGAAGATATTTCAGTTTAATTACATGAAAGTTAAACAAAATTACTTTTAAATGACTATCAAGAAATTTTAAATAATAGAACTACAGTAGCATTTTATAAATCTATGCTTAACTGGGCTCTATGATGAGTTAGTTCTTTGAATTATGAAAGTCTTCAATAATTCAAAAATAGTGCAGCAAATGGAAACCAATATAATGAAATGAAACAAATATTTTGGAGCTTTAAAATTATTTTCAATTTTTCTCTAAACATGTTCTTGGTCTTTTACTATATTATAAATTGGTTCTTATGGTTAGTATAGCCACAGGATTTATACCCTTAGAAGAAGACTCATAAAGAAGTTTTGTGAAGTTAACTAATAATGTAGAAATACAGAATTATCAACCTTCATTGAATCAGTAATGAATACATAAAAGGAAGAAATCTTCAAAAATTTAGATTGTTGCTCTCCTTCACACACACAAAACAAACTTAAAAAAAAATTAAATCTCAAGAGGCCTCATGAATCAAGTGATCTGAAGACTAGTTTCACAGAAAAATTCAAGATCTTCGAAAAATTAATCCCTGTAGATGATTTTCCACTGAATTTTGAAATTATTCAGCTACTGGCCGAATTATATTATATGTGAAAAAAGGAATAAATGTGATATAATTGATTATATTTAAAAATATATCAGAATATATGTAAGAATTGAGATTCTCCTCTTGATGATGCAGAAATGCCAGCTTACAGACTTATCTAGTCATTTTACCACTGTTAAAAAATTATTTAGTATGTCCTAAAATAGCAATGTTAATGCAATGCAATATTTTAATACAATATACTGGTCAAGTTGATGAGCTATAGATAAATGATTCTTCTTTTTCAGAATCTGGATTGTAGGCTTTTTTCTTTCCCTTGCCTATTTTTAGTGTTTTTTCTTAAATCTACTCTTTTTTTTTTTGAGGTGGTGGGGCTTTTATTTCTTATTGATTATATCATCACATCTTTAACGGAATTGCTTATTTATCAAATGAGTAAGTAGTTTTTTTTTAATTTAAATTTTTTAAGTAAATCTTTATTAAATATAATTTAGTGATAAATACCTATAGAGATTTGAACTTTAAAGGTATATTTTAATGTTTAAAAAAGAATATTTAATTATATAAATCAAGCACAAATACAGATAAATCTCAAACTTTGCAATATGTTACTAATTGCCTTGAGAATTTGTTATAAATTGCTCCATTGAAATTCCTAACAGCACCCAATATAAGAATCATACATAGCAAAAATCATGCTTAAAAATCACTGTATAATTCTCAATACAACTTGGTTCCAAATTCCCAACTATGATGAATAATGTTTGATGTGGGATATTTCTTTGATTTATAAATTAAGAAGGGAAAAAATATTTTCTTAGAAACACAAATACAGGAGTATTAAAGTACTTTTAATAATAATTGTCAGCAACCTAGTCTTTTTTCTTTGTCTTTTTCCAAAGAAATACATTTAAACAATTGTGATTTCTGTAAATGAATGCAAATAAAGGTACTATCTATAATAATGGGACAATATCAAAAGGAAGTGAAAAAGAGTTTAGAAATTTAAATTTACAATAATTTTAAAACAAACATTAACTACATAGTAATTATAAAAATATATGTGTGAAATACCTGAAAGATAAATTCTTCATCCCATATTGGATTTAAAGTCTGTAATAGAAAATTAAAAACTCAAAATATAAAATCTGTTTGAAAAAAAATTACTTAATAATAATAAATTGAATAATTTACAATAATAATATAGGCATAAGTAAAAATTTATATTACAATAATCTTGTAACAAACAACCAGAGTAACTTTATTAAATAAATGAAAGAAAGTAACAATTATTAAAAATTATCTCTTAAAATTTTGATGAAATACTATTTCCAATTTCTTGGAACTAAACATTTTTCTTAATATAAATCGGAGAATAAGATAACTCAAAATCACAATAAACTAAAAAGAAAAAATGTTATATACCACCTTTAAACAAACAATATATATATATATTGATTTATATTAAGTACTGAATAAAATTCATTAATAGAATGTATATATCTATGTGTAGATGAACAAACCAAGAAATATAATGAATTAAATGGATACAATTAAACATAAAGTCAGTGCCATTAGAATTATACATTGGTGCCCGATTCTGGATTAAATATGAATAATAAATAGTTTATCTGAATCCTAAAAACAATTATTCTGTAGCCATTCATAATCAGCTTTTGATTATGTTCTGATATGTATGGATTTTTATTTTTTAATACGTAACTCTAACATGAGCTAAAAACATAAATGCTTTCTTTGCAAAATTCCAGTCTAAAGCTATATAAGCATAAAAAATTCCTGTTCCATGATCCGTTTTTCCTGCTTTCTGCCTTCTTTTTTGGATTCGTATTCATTTATGTATGCACCTTCCTTTGAGATATCAAAGGAAAGATAGAAAATAAATAAATCTGGAAATAGATTTTAAATGCAATAAGGAATGTAGATTTTAAATAGCTAAAATGTAACAATATACTTAGTTGAAAAAATTCCACTGAAATTTAAAAAGAGCAGAAAATTAAATCAAAACCCTTATATAAATAAGTTTTTTTGAATAATGAATATTCAATAATAACAACATGCATACCCTTTTCTTTGTTCTGGTGCAAAATGTATCAATCACAGTATCTTTATCACTGGACAAGAGATCTACACGTACATATGGGTCACTAAAAATGAAACAAAATTCTTTACTTTTTATTTTTGTAATAGGATTGATAGTAAATTCCAATTCTAATAGATTACAATATTTAAAATTCTAAATATAAAAATAGTTTATAATTAATTTTAATTAAATTCAATCTATTAATTGCCAAAAAATAATTTTAACAAATAAAGATTATTTATTGTCTTACCTTGCTCCAAATATATCTTTTTTTGCTAGATTATGGCCAGCTTTGATTTTTAATCGAAGCAACCTGGAGGGTTCTTCATCCTGAAACAAATTAGTATAAATACATTTAAAATATTTTTTAAACCATAATTTAAAAGTCACATTTTCAAAAATATAAAAAGCTCTTAGAGATATATTTTAGAACATATATTTTTAATAAAAGAAATAATTAAAAAGAAATTTATCAAAAATTGTTTCCAAGTTTTAAAATTTAGGAACAAAATACCAAATTTCAGAAAAATATAGAATAAGATGATCTTAATCTCCAAACAAATTGCACAAAAGAAACACAGATTTCCACTGCGACAATCAGAAAACAGCAGTAAAGAAATGTCTAATAGTAAAGATTGGTGCAATCATCCTGTCAAAAGGGATGAAACTTGAATGGTTTCTCTAACCTACTCAACAGCACTTCTACACTTATGCACCAAAAGGGAAGAAGACCAAAACAAAAAACAACAAGTGACGCAGAGAAGATTATTTTTTGATCACCTGATATTTGATTGATTTGGGCCAGATCAAAAATAACTTGACGGTTAGAACAAATGCTTCGAGCTATTGCATATAAATAAATTCTATTAGAAAGGAAATTAGTGGCAATGTTTTCTATAATAAAGAAGTTTATTATGGAAATATACAGCAAATGAGATAAATAATCAAAATCTACATTCATTTTAATTTTGTAAGAAAAAAATAACAAGATGTATAAGTACTAATTAAATCTATCATTCAAAAATTTAAATTCTAACAAGTAAAAAATGCTAAAAATGCAATTTCAAAACAGTCTTTATTAAAAAGAAGTAATGCTTAAATTTTTAGATCACAAGAAGGTTAAAAATTTAATTTCTCTATCGAATTTAAATCACTATAGTCCCAAAGAAAAACTACTCTAATTTAAATATAATAATAATAGGTGAAACAAAGTTTCCATCTGTTAATATATAGCACAAAATAATATTTTTATAATTATACAATAATTGACTTTATATATCATATCAGATATCAATATGAAATTCTATTATCACAAATTATACAGCTTGCTTGTGACATGCTTGTCACTTTAATAAAATAATCTAAATGAATCAATTTTAGGTTAATTATTCTTTCATTAGTAAATGGGCTATTTTAAAAGTCAAGAGAAAATCTTTAAATAAAAACATAACCAATTGATATTACAAGGCGATAAAATTAAAACTTATTGTGCAGAGAAGTTATTTTGTACTAGTAAGAGAAATTTTAAAATTTTAAGAACAAATATATTGCATGAAAACTAACGGACTGAGATTTTTAAAAACTGCATTAATGTTTTACTAAAACACTCTTTTCTATTAAAAAATTAAGCTTTATTTATAATATCTTAAAAACTGAAATTCAATATTTAAAGAAAGTACTTTGATTCTTTATTATATTTTTATATATATATATATATATATATATATATATATATATATATAGTTAATTCTTTTGAAATTCAAATTTTGACTAAATTATAAAAAAGAGGGAAAAACATTAAATTCATGATAAAGTAGATAAAGTAAAACACAATACTGAAAAAAGACTAAAGAAGAGCATTAGTTTACAACTAGAAAAAATAATTATCAAATATATTTAATGACTGATAAAAAAAATGCAGAAAATATAAATCTAAATTATGACCCACTCATTGACAGTTGAAATACATTCAAGAAAATATGTAAAGATTAACTATCTATAAAGAGTCCTATAAAAGATTAACTACTTATGAGAGCCATAAAAAGAAAATGCAAGAAGTTTTTTTTGAAATCATGTACTTTAATATAGACATTTTTACAATCACTAATAGAAGGGGGAAATAGATAATATTTAAGTTCTAAACAATTCTATATCTAAACTCTTATTTTTACATAATCTATCAGTGCATTTCTACATCTCACTAAGTTATTGCCAGCAATATACTACTTATTTTGTAACAAACAATTTCTTTCTGTACAGCAATTCTGAATAGAATGCGATATATGACTATTTTGTTTTATCAGCTGTCTTCATTTGTAGCTGTCATGATTATAAAATATTACTGATGAGTCTGTTGGAAAGCTGATAAGATAAAGAGTGGGAGACCAAGATTCAAATGTCTGTGCAATTTATCACATTGTTATTTAGGGAATGTAAATCAATTGTCTTTAAAATACTTCTTTAAACTAGTCATTAGATATGCTAATTAAAAATCTATGACAATAAGAACAGAAATACAAAATCAAAAAATTGTATGACTAATTACTAATATGAAGGCCATAACTATATTTTTAAAAAAAACTCAGGTGGCATTTAATATAATGACGATATTTTAAATAATGAAATCTTATGTTCAAAGATATGATAAAAGTGTCGACAAGGAGATAAAGAGATACTTTCTTTTAAAATATTCTCTTTAGAATCTCATAAAAAAATTAATACCTGATAGACTAATTATAATTAATTAAAAGACTTATAGAAAGTGACGTGTTACAAAATCAGTGTAAAACACAATAATAATAATATGGAGTTGTGAAGATTGAGTGACAAACTTTAAAAATATATCTAAAAAAAAAAAAAAAAAAAAAAAAAAAAAAAAAAAAAGATAAAACCTTGCTTTTATTACTTTTAAGATTGAATAATTTTATCTGATACAATCACATCCTAATAAGTTGCCATCACCAAGAATATATCCCATTCCTTTTATAAATACTTTAAGAATTTTTATTAATTAAATTTGATTCATATTTATTCATTTTTGAACTAATTTTAAAAGGTAATTAAAGTTTTAATTATTTATTCTCCATATTTTGCCCAAAATATTTTTCAAGTAATTATAATTTTTTTGAAATACCTAGAAATGAAATAATATAATTTTAAAATTATACAGTATTACACTTATTTATCATATTTAACACTTTTTTTAGAGTACTTATGTGCAATTATTTCTTTCAACAAGACAGAATAATTTCTACATCCTATAGTGATTGTCATTTCTCTCTATAAAATGTTATGATTGCTGAAAGAAAAAAACTAGAATGTTCTGTCAAAAAATCTATAAACACTTGAAAGTTGGAAATGAGAAATGAAATAAGTGATCCCCTCCCCCTAAAAAAAATCTCAAATGTAAATGTTGTATATAAGAAAAGTAACAGAAATGTCCAACACATTTATCCAATATGTGCTGGGAAAGACTTAACTTTTTTTAATAAAATATATAATTCGACACTAACTGCATTTTCTATATTCATTTTTTGACTTTTAATCATAAAAGTTCAACTTTTGAATTTAAAATTTTTTTGAATGTATAATACATTCTCAAAATCTACAATTTAATTCAAAAATATCAAAATTTAATTTTAATAAACTGGATTATAATTTTTAGTAGAACCAAACAATAAGAAATGCTCAAAAGAAGATGACCAATTTCATTTTATTTTAAAAACTGATTCACATTAATTTGTAGACTGAAAAGTACTATAAGAGAGGCCAATTTTTTTCTTGATCCAGCAATTGAATACAGAAATACACTTAAATTCTCATCGATTATTTTAGATTATAATTGTATCTTGGCTAGTACAATAAAACTGAGCTAGAAGAAAAATTTTATTCTACATTATATTAAATTAGAATAGCTATAAAAAATACTTTAGAATATATATATATATATATTAGATTTCAAATTCATAGAATTATGCTACTGAATTAGAGCCTTGTTTAATATTAGTCTCTACCATTCATTCTGAAGTTTGAGAAAGGCTCATTCCTATCTAACTTTGAATCGAATCTAGATTATGAAGTCTTATCTGTCTACCCTTTCATATCATTCTAGCATTAAGTGAATGATTTTAGTGGATTTAGCTTGCACTAGCAGCATGCACAATCAATGCTAATGTTTCAATAAAATCAAGTTTCAAACCTATGATTTTGCCAAAAAATTATAATCGCTTTAAATTGGAACAAGCCTACCCAGTGTATCAATAAAAATTTTATAAATATCTTAATTTAAGACAGTGTTCAAAGAAAGTATCTGAGGTTTCAAACCTGTAATGAGGTCTTTTCATTACAGGTTTGAAATTCAGAAGGAATCAGATTTTCAGAATATTTGATTACTAAATTTTCAATCAAAATGTTTTTTTAAATAAAAAAGAGCTTAATATTATTGGGGATAAGATATTATTTTCACAAAGAAAAACAAATAGAAAAATAATAAATCAAATGTAATAGGAATTAAGAATTAAATGACATTGTCTTAACAGAAACGGTTTTGAACAGTAAGCTCTCAATATTTATGAATCTTACAAAGTAATGTTTTTCCAATGACAAAATTTTAGAGAAATATAAACACTATAAATAATATTTATTTATTTGGATTAAAGTAATAAATGTCTGAATAAATATTTAATAAATGTGCATCTTTCATCATTTTTATTACCTAATTAACCCTTTATTACTGAATTATTTTACCATCAATTTCGCAAATTTATTTTTGAACCATTAGTTGAGTTTTAATAAAGAATAAACCTAGGAAGGTAGTAATATTATATATATATATATATATATATATATATATATATATATATAATATTAAAAATTTTTAAAAATATATATTTGATAAAAAATATTTTTATTAATCAAATTAATAATAAAAGATTTTTTTATGTTATTTTTAATTGAACTCACAGCTTTCTATAAGAAATACATTTTTCATGTTCTTTCAAATACAGTAGAAAAAACTGTCAAATTGAGAAGATGTCAATCAGCCAGAATTAAATGGTACGGTAAAGTTCCATTGGTAAATAAAAAATTAATAATTATTTCATTTTAATAAAAAACTATTTCAACTTTTAACAAAAAATGATGCTACTCTTGAATGGCTGATAGCAAATACTCTTTGATATGAAACTTGGCATTAAATATGCAAAAGGGTTAATTTTAGAATCCCCACAGAAACAGATGAATCCACAGATTAATATGCATTATAGAATAGAGCTTCATGGAATGAGATTACTCTGTCTAATTACATGCAGTATCATGGAAAATAAAACCTTATTTGATTATTTCTGCAATACTTTTTCTTAAATATTTTTTCAAATTTATATTTACCAACAGAAGATTAAAATAAAAGATATTATAAAATAAATCATATTATATCTATATAAATAAATAGCATTTATATTTTATAAGAATACTTTAAATTTTAAAAAAACTTCAGCTTGGAACAAAAATTTAACTGGATTTTTAAAAATTATTTTTTTTTAATTTATACTTAAAATTTTATTTACTTATAATTAATTTTTTTATTATGTTAAATAAAATAAACCATAGTTAATTACATGATGGAATTGATCTAGGTTGGCAAATATAGAATAAGGCTTCGAACTTGAAATTGGAAAACAAAGCAGGATTTTAATAGAATTAGTTATATACCGTCAGTGGCAAATCTTATTGACAGTAGAAAGATAGGTATGAAGTATAAATTAAATTGATTAGCATATGGTCTTAAAATATTTAAAAGTATCATTTTAATATCTATTATTAAGCAAGTGTTTATTAACATTCTTAGTAACAAAACGTTAATAAAAAAGTTGTTTAATATAGTTTAGCCATTTTTAGAGTCCAAAGATGTATAGGAGTAGAGTCTACATGATGTATAGAAGTTGCTTATAGTTTCAATATGTTTTCAATTTGTGATACCGCTGACTACAGATACAAGACATACTTTCTCAATAGCAATTCTAAAATATTTTCAATCAATAACTATAATACTCTTACAAAATCTTTTTTGATTTGCATCTACAAAAACTTATCAGAATACTTAAAATAATTTAAGAAAGGATATGAAATCATCTGAAAAAATTTACCAAGGAATATTTTGAACTAAAAGCATTTCTATTGAAATCTATTTTTTTATGTATGTCTGCTGATATAATATTACAATATAAAAAATTTATATACATATAAATTAACATTTAAAAATGTTTTGAAAAAAAGAATAATTTATGAATCTATTTAGATTCAAACAACTTTTTCAGAACTATATCTTTCAATTAAATCTTAGAAAAATAAATAATATCAAAAAAAATTAAAAATTAGGCATGGAAATAATACATTTCCTGGATAAATATTAGCATAAAAATAATGACAGTAAAAAACATATTCAGGAATTTAAAAATAAAATAAAATAGCATATGAGTACTATTAATATAAGTCAAAAATATGAGAATTATTCCTTTTAAACTAGCTATAATACATAGCAATTGTTTATTTAAATCAAATTATAATATTTGCATTTTTCACTCAAATATATTGAAATTTTCAAATAAAAAACTGAGGAGATTCAATATTTAACAAAACAACAGGTGATATAAAAAATATTAGAATTTAAGATTTTTTATGATAATATTAATTTAAAATGCTATAAAATAAAATAAATGTTAATACTGTTCAACAACAAAGAAAATAATTTAATTCCAACGAAAAATAACACAAGGGAATGTGAAAGTTTTCCAACCAAACCTCTCAGTCAAGGCTGCTTGGTATTTATTCTGATGATTTATGAGTAACCTTGGCCTATTAAATTCATTTTTCAAGAATACATTTCCAAACTTGGTTATGCGATATTTATATTGAAATTTAATTTTAGAAAACACCACAGAAATCTTTAAAATGCTGAAAAGCATCAAATAGAAACAACAGCAAAAGTCTCAATATATATTATAAAACAATTAATTTTAATGACAGTAATACAAAAAAATTAATAAGCATAATCAATGATGTAAATGCCTTAACTGTCAATTTTATTAACAACAATTTAAACAATGCAAGTTCACACATACCTGAGAATTTGCTTCAGGTGCGCTATCATCAACATTCCCATTTGGAGGGGATTCTGCTGCTTCCGCCATCCACAGATTCTAGTTAACTAATGTAAAGCCAAAGTCTTTGAATAAACTGAAAACACATGAGGTATTCTTGAAAACTATAAATTCCTTTTTAAAAAGCCTTTGATTCAAAGCTTTTTGATGAGTTATTAGAAAGTAGTATATCAGTTCAGATTCACACCCCTTCTGCACTCTAGAATGTCATACGTCCAAGTATTTTTGCACACAGATGGGCTAAATAAAGCTGTTCGTCCTGTGAGTAAAGCTTTAAATAAATTACCAATTGGTTTTATTAAAAAATTCATCGATGATATAAAAACAATGTTTACTACGGTGGGCAATTCATTACGCAAAGAAAAAAAAACAAAAATGACGTCACTTGGTATGATTGTTTATAGTGCAAGAGTTTCAGGCCATGTGAATAAAGACATGTTTGAATTAAATAACGCAATTCTATTTTTCTCCTTATTTTATCAATGACAATATTTAAAAAGTAATTAAAAATTTAGGAAAAATTGTGTTGCATAAGGATGTTTGAAAATGTACGAATTTCGAATGCTAAACGTAAATATTGACCACTTTTATCAGTTTCGTATTCGTTTATTTAAATAAAAGATAAACGAAATCATTTAAGTATTTTTAGAAAAAAGTAAACATTATTAATATATTTTTAGAGTTAATAAAAGTCACAGATATTCAAGATTATCATCTTTTAATAAAATGATGGAATATTTTTGAAGGGGAGAAAAAAAATGGATAGAAATAAAAAAAAACAAGAGATTGAATGAAATCACGTGACTCTTTCTCCATACTTCTTTTTAAATTTGTCTGTTAATCTAATGTCACTCAACATTTCTCTGCATTCCATATTTCCTTAACAGCACTGTTTCTTGTTCTTTTTTAAAGCTTCTTTTGTGATAAAAGATTGTATTTAAGATATGAATGTAACATAATAATCTTATTTTATGCCATTTGTTGCTTTGACATATCTGCGTTTTTGGAACGTTTTTCGTATCTATAATTTAAAGATTATTTTTAGCAAAATGTTTATTTTTCATCAGCATACTCTCTCCCGATCTACCATTCGACATTTCCATTTAAGTCTTTCAAAATGATTTTGGCAAATGCATTTATTATTGCATTTCAAAAAAAAAAAAAAATCCCAACAAGAAATATATATTTTACTGACCAAATACATGCAATATTAAAATCGAAAACTCATAATAATGCCTATTTAATGATCCACCATTGATGGAAATTACATAAGCAGCGAATTTAAGATGTTGTTGGAATAAAAGTAATTACATTGGAAAAAGCCATCTGAGAATTAAATTAACATTATTTATCTTACTCTAAAAAAAGCGATTCTATCCAATCACAAGATGTTTCTAAATCTATACTTATAATAAAGCTCAATGTGTGTGTGTGTGTTGGCGCTCTACAAGCCAGACCATCGAACCTACAGCTACCAAATTTGGTACATGTATACCTTGGAGGTCAGGAATGTGCCCCTCAGACTCTTTTTTCGAATTTTTAATTAGAATTTGAATTAATTAAAATTTAAGCGAAATTTCGACATTTTTCCGCTGTAACTTCCGGAAATATTATCCGACAAACATGATTTTAACATCAATTTAAAGATTAAAAAATTAGCTTTCTAATGGTATCAGTGTTTTAATGTCTAACTTAAGCTTCTATTTTTTACGAATTTTTAAAGAAATATTTTAGCCATGTTTTTTAGCACGTGACTGGATAAAATAAAAGAATGCCGGAAGCTCAAATAAAAAAAAACTATCATCGCAAATCAAATCTAAAGACATGCAACTTTTCGCACGTGACTGGATAAAATAAAAGCAATATAAAATGTGATATTTTCTAAAAAATAAATGCAAAGCAAGGGTTTCTGTGATCGTTTGCAATATCTAAGCTCCGCTCATTCGTGCTTGGTATGACCAAGGGGCATTAGAACCACCACCACCAAATAATTAATTCAACAAATCTTCTTTATTTATTATAAATCTCTTATACAAATTATCTTATTAAATCTTCACCTTTAACCTGATTGAATTTATACAGGATATGCATTGAAATCCCGACTTAATGGTATATTTCTATAATCGTTTACAATATCTGTATCATTAGTTCAATGATTTATTTCCATTAAAAATGTCATAGTTTCTAAAAAAAATAAATGCAAAACCAAATTTTCTATAATCGTTTGCAACATCTAAATCATTTATTCAATCATTTTTTCCCCTTTTTTGCTTTCTTTGAAAAATCAAACTTAATATTTTGGCAACATCACCGAAAAAAACATTTTTAATATTTTGGAAGCATAACAGATAAATTATTAAAGAATCAAACTCAAAGTTTTTCCGAATAAAGTTATCGACTCTTTAACTACTAATAACTGAATCTTTTAACTTTAACTATTTCTTAAATTTTGGCTAATGAATATGTGATTTAATTGAAAATTTTAGAACGCATTACTCATGGCGAACCAGCTGGTCGCCAAAGGCGACTAGTATATAAATATTCTTCAACAAAATCACTGTAACTAAAAAAAGTTGCTATTTTATGCAAACACAAAAACAATAATGTTTGTGTTGTATTCGAAAGTATTTTTGTGAACTATTAATTGTCGATTAAGTTTTTTTTCAAGTTATAGAAGGTGGTGTTGGCTCTGAATAGAACTCGAGACCTTTTGAATGGTGGCCTCGTAGCCATTAGACGAAAGTGATTGTTCGTGTCCCTTAGATGTTATCTGGCTAATGAACTTACCACCACATTGTTAATTAATTGTTCATTTGGCCATCCAAAACGGGTCTTTAAGTTCGTATATATAACCAGATAAAGGGGAAAGAGAAGATAAGTTATGAGACATCGATATGTCAAATTAAAAAAAAAAATTTAAAAATTAATATATATATATATATACGCACACACAGTAAAAGCTCTTTATTCGCTGGGTATATGTTCCAAAAATATGCCGCGAATACAGAAACCGTGAATACGGAATGGTCATTTATGTGGGATTATAAGAGATACGTTCCTAGGTGACAAAATAAAAAAACAAAAAAACAAATATCAAAAAATCAATTGAATTGAAGTGCTCGAGCATTTTGATTCATTATCTTAAGTCTTAGGCAATGGTTTGAAGACTTTTGCCATTTTCTCTTGCTTGGCAGTTTTTAAAAGCTCCTTCCATTCAGACTGATACACAGCAGTCGCATTAGCAATTTGCCTCTTAAAAATAAGACTTCGTTCATAGACGGATCAATGCTCATCACTAAGATGTTTCAAATTAAATGTCATGTTTAAAGTGCTTGTTGAAGCTTCTTCTTCAATGGACTGTGAATTGAACATTTCCTCGAAGTCGGTTTCAGTCAGATCTTCATCCTGCGATTCAAGCAATTCCTGAATGTCACTTGATTCTATGTGTTCGAACGCATCTCGTCCTATTCCATTAGCGATTTCGGCTATGTTTGCCGTTTGCATTGAACCATACTTTAGACAAAGTTGTAATAAGATCAATTATATTTTTTTATTAGTCCATTTGACAGCATTTACAAAGGATATTGGGTTGGTTACCTATTGGAATCCTTTTATTATTATGTATGTATTTATTAGATCCACGAATAAAGAAATTTTAAGCAGCGAATATAGGAATTGGGTCGCCTTTTTTTAAATCCGCGAATAGTGAAAACACGAATGAAGGAAGCGCGAATAAGGAGCTTTCACTGTAGATTTGAAACACTCGCCAATAATTTTATCTGTACTAATTCTTGAATGAAAAAAAAATCCCAATCTAAATATGTTATTTGACGATTTCAAGTGCCATTATATTTAATACAGTTATTAACAGTGTTGGATTTAAACAATCCGTTGTTTTGATGAAACTCATCCTTTAATAAAGTGATAAATTTACTTTTGCATTTTAGTTCATTTTGAATATAATAATGATTTTTTACCAGTATTTTTAAAAACTTTTTAAATAAATATTTATTTATCATTTAAGACTTTGGACAATCCGATTTCTGCGTTTGAATCAATATAATTGAAGCAGATGATCAGTTTTATAAATATGCTAGTGGGCCAAGTGAACGTGATGAAACGGTTATATATATATTTTTGTAGTGTCCGTGTTTTCACGGAAAGGGGGTGCAGTAGCTTCTGAGGGTAAAAACCCTTGAGCACCTAGAGGGCAGAAGTCTGACTTGTAGCTCACACACACGACACAACCCTTTTTACGGGGCTGTCGAACTCATTCATACACTCATTCATCCATCCATTCACAAGTCAGAATTTAGATCCCAATCAGAGACCGACTCATCCCTGATTCAGTACCTCATTTTTTTATGGGAACTTGGAGGACTTTGCAGTCTCGACATATTTAATGTGCCCCAACTGCCATTAGCCAACACGGTGGTCTTTGGCCGAGACGAGGACAGAACCCGCGACCTTTTGGTTACGAGACTGGCGCTCTATCAACCAGGCTACCGCGACCCACGGTTATATTTGATAATATTTTATAAAATTTTCTTTCCCGATCAAAACTGTCCGAATTATGAAGCGTTGAATTTTATCAATTTAGGCAATTTAATGTTCTTTGCTGGGTAGAAATATTCAAAAATTTCCAAAACTTTCTTGAAACTGATGTTGAAATGATTAAAACATTGGTAAAGTAAAGTTCTTAAATTATGGTTCCTGATTCAGATTATAAACACAGCATTCTTGAAATGTGAAGTTGCTCCAACTTTTCTGAAATAAATGCTTATAGTCTTAATTTCACACAGTTTAAACATAGCCAACCAATTACGTTATTCAATGACATGGGAAAAGGAAGTGGTAGCTTTTGCATATCAAAATTAAGCACTTAGATAATATCTATGGTTAATACTATCCTTAGATCAAATGTTTGGTGATAAATTATCTTCAAGCAATTTCAAAAAAAAAAAAAAAAACCATTAGTATTTTATTTGAAGAATTTCTAATAACCATCTAGGCCACGGGGAGAATTCAATGCTAAAAAGCACTAGTTTTTGAATAATCCAAGTTAAAGCGCAAAGTCAGAAGATACAATTTACAGTTTTCTTCCTTCTGATATATATTCCACAGTCATGATTTTTTATTCTCCTATGGTGCTAATGAAAAGAAATTACTAATATTTCTCACAGTATGTATCTTCATTTTAATAAAAAGACACATAGAATAGAACTCACGAAGCATCTTCCTTTGTTCAAATAAATTTTGCTGGCGGGAAAAATTTAAGAGTCAATTTACTGATCAAGTAAATATTTTTGAAAAGAAATTGGATATGATGAAATGTTGAAAGATATAAAAGACACAAATTCTGACAGGAGTTATTGATCATATTCTTGAAAATTTTGAAGTAATAACCATATAATTTTAATTTTCGGAAGAGGAATTCATAAAAAAGGATAATAAGAAGCAGAAATGGATAAATGTAAACTGATTCACAAACCTCAACAGAAAGTGATACACAACACAAGGCTCGAGCATCGAAGTTTTCTGCAGTCGATTTTACATTGATTTTTTTAATCGATTTCACTTTGAAAGTTTGTATCTAAAAGTCCCCTCTAATATACGAGTGTAAACGAAATAGCTCAAGTAAAAGATATTTACTTTAATAATAATATTTGTTAATATTTGTTAATTAATATAATATTTGTATAACCCTCATTTTGGTCTAGGAGAGCTTCTTCACAAATAAACACTCAATTCATTATTCAAATATGGTTAATAGATAGGATAAATTATGTGCAAACAACGACTCAGCCATCTTCATTCTTCAGCCTTTATCCAGAACCAGAATACACCATACTGTCAACTAAACAAGAAAAATGATGTCAACTTTTATTCTGTGGTCAGGCTGTCTTCTGTTGAAATCTTTGTAGTTATTTAAAATCCGATGTGAGTAAAAATAATATTCTGTTTTGCTTAGAAACTAAACTAAAACATTTCGTTACCTAGAAAGTATATCTTTACAAATGTAAAATGCAATCTTTGATTTCAGAGACTAGTCTTGATACTTCTTGTCTTGATGCCTTTCAATGGATGTTAGTTTTGACTTTAGATGTATTACAAACGCAATTGTGTCTGCTTTTTATCATTGACATTGTGGAGTGAATTTTCATCTTTACATTAAAAACTAGCCGCCTTTGGCGACCAGCTGGTTCGCCATGAGTAAAGCGTTCTAAAATTTTCAATTAAATCACATATTCATTAGCCTTGAAGTAATTCCGGGCATTGATTGACCTGAAATTAATATTTTCTTTAAGATGATGGACGGAAAGTTCTAAACGTACACCTTTTCCTAATAATATTCTTTAATTTTATAAATTCGAAAAAAGGGCTCCGAGGTGCACATTCCGGACCTCCAAGGTATACATGTACCAAATTTGGTAGCTGTAGGTCCAACGGTTTGGTCTGTAGAGCGCCAACACACACACACACACACACACACACACACACACACACACACACACACATACACACACACACACACACACACACACACA
>JAPMOQ010036844.1:1023959-1044789 GCA_026543055.1 Argiope trifasciata | reverse complement strand
AGTAAGATTCAGGAATGTATTACTTTCTTCCAAAGAGGTTCCAAAGTAATTATTTATTTCATTTAAAGTATATGCCAACTCATTTATATGCCATTCGGAAGAATATACTTACTTCTAACAAAATGGAAACCGGACATTTGGCCACACTTCACTTTGAGTGCGCAATAAAACAGTTTTATTACGTCGCTCATATGATCGCTCTAAAAAATTCGTGCTATATCATTATCAAATTACTATAAAATACTCATTGTAGATTTAATGGGTCGATCCTATTTTAGCCCACCTCTGACGCCAATTTAAAAACTCGCCAAATTATCAGCCATAATGATTTTAAAATGGCAACCCTGACAACATCTGAAGAGAAATGCGGCAACCCTACGGAACCTCATTGGTTGATTTAAATTCCGTTAGAAAACTGTTTAATATTATTGGTACTTCCGATTACTTTCAAATACTTTCGATTTGGCGTGATTTTGAAAAATTGGCGAGATTTTGAAAAAGTCGCCAGAGGTGGGCTAAAATAGGATTTTACCGATTTAATATATAAAGTATCCCTCATCCGAAACATTTGTTGTTTTTTTTACGATCGTTCAAGCCTTTCGTTCAGTGCATTCGCGGGTGCAGTCACAGAGAACCATAATTTTTTCTACTACATATTTTATTTCCTATATCATTTATGGGAGAAAACAAAATACTTAATAAAGTTTGTTTTAAATTTTCTTTTCCTGTGTTGAGGGAATTCAAGAAGTTTGATATCAGCTGTCAAAATTATCTATAGTTTTGGATGCATATTTCGAAAAAAATCTCCATTATAGATTCATTCAGCCTTGCATTTCTAGTGACTTAAAAATGGAACTGAAAAAATTCCTTTACATCCTAATAACTGCATATCTTTTCCATATGAATTCAGTGTGTTTAAGTTAAAGAAGATATTTGAAATAACTTCTGGTCGAGATGGAAATACTTAGGCTTCGTTTTTTAGTTGAAGATCTCTATTTCCAATTTCGTTAAAGTAATAGAATTTAGACTGAACGTAAAGATCTTTCCAACACACTAAATCATTTTTCAAAGTTGAATTCGTAGTGTATATAAAACTAAACCCCTGCCCACTGCCCATCTAATGATTGCATTAGATAAAGTTACATTTTAACATTGGTGATTGGTTTCCATCAGGGACATTCAACTTCTAATAATGTAGTTTTTCTGGAAATTGCAATGTTTCCACTTTAAAAAACACACACTTTATTATCTCTTTTCTTCAATGTAACTAAGACTTAAGACCATACGTGGCTTTATGTGGTTCTCCGTGTATTTCTTAATTTACATTTCAGGAGAACCACCTTTTATTTAAAACTTTTTAAAGTCTGGAAGTTGTCAAGAGCATTCAGCTTTTATTCCTATTCATTTAAATTTAGAGTTTTCACTAGGAAGTGTTTTTATTTGTGGGTATTTAAGTGAAATTTTCTTTGCCAACATTTATTTTTCATCTATTCAAGGAACAGCATATGTTGATAATTTGCAGAATCTACTCAAGCCTCTAACACGCGCTTCAAACCTCCTTTCCCTCTCGGATATCTATTTAATAAAAAGTGTCTAACTTGTATTATTATCCATCATATTTTGATTAAGTATCCCATTTTTAATAATCACTACATGTATTTTTATTTCTTGCATTATCCATGGACGCCTACATGTGAGAATTAGTGAATGAAAATTCTCACTTTAGTATTGTTGAATATTTACAGATTTGTTAATTTAATCCAGATTTTATTACCTGTATTCAGTTCAAAATTTTACAGTCAAAATACCGAATAACTTTGTACCGATTACTTCATTATGCTGCTCGGTATTCAGAATATATATATATATATATATATATATATATATATATATATATATATATATATATATATCCGAGGTAGCACAATCTGTTATTGATTAATATTGCGTGATATTATGTAATATTAAACAATATTCCGAATATGGATCAATGTTATACAATATTCATGTGCTACTAGGAATATATATACATATATTTATATTCCTTTCCGGAAATATCGCACAGTATCTAATATTTGCACTAATAGGCTCATGTTTTAGATCTTAATACTCTTTTGCCAATTTCCTTAATCGTTTTTTAATGTGTTGATATTTCAAAACACTTCTGAATTTTTCTTCTAAAATTTGTTATAATTTTTTTAAAATTAAACCTTATGATTCTGCATGGACTGGCTATTTATTGCTATTTAACTAGTGCAACATGGCAAAATCTGGCTTTTGGGACAAAAATTGCAAACAATCAACCATGAAAACTGGCAGATCTGAAATAGGCTGGATGACAACAGAAAATCATTTCAAATAAGCGACCAAAATTTTTATTCCATTCTAAAGAGAGAAACAAATTGTAAGACCTGTTTTTCTTGACGAGGAAAACTACCTAACATTTCAATTGACCATTTCATTATCAAGAAGAAAGTATTATATTCATTGAGCTTTATTTTAATGTCAATGCACTTATTTCATTCGGCCGATGTGGTTGTATTCCACCCTTCTAAAAGGTTGAGGGAACACAATTGCGAAATGTAGAACACTAATAATTAAATCGAGAAAGAATTTATGGTTCAATTGGGAGATCTAACCAAAAGGTTAGATCTCCCAAAAACTTTCTCGCTTACTATAAAAAAATATATTGTCACTCTTGCCTTCAGATGAAACTATGAAATTTAGGTAAGGCTTAACATTGGGAACAATTTGTTAAGAAATATAGATTTTTGGAGTAAATCCAACATTTTTACTGAATTTATCATGTGAATATGTAATCTGAACGGCTTTTCTTTCAACCGATTATAATTAGAATTTGACATGGAATCCCAATTATAGCCAAAAGATTATATAAAGACTTTCATTGATTTCAAATATTGCATTTATGAGCTATTGTGTTTATATGCATGCAAAAGTGCAGATTGACAAATGATCAATCCTTTGACAGATCTGATAAGAATCTACATTTTAGATGCTAATCTGATAAAATCCTAATGTTGAAAAGTTATCGAGTTTATTTATATTGGAGCAGTCAGATAGGTCGTCTACTTTTGAATGAATAATGCTGAAAACTTAATAGAAATCTACTAAAAATCCAACAATCTATATACCAAATTTTGTGCATCTAGTCAAAAGTGCTTTTGAGTTGTTTTGCTCAGTAACAGACAGACATAATGTTTAAAATGCCTTTTTAAAAATCAGGCAGATCTGAAATATGGATATTCTTCAAAACATCGAAATCGATTACTTTAGCGATTACGACATCTCTTATTTCGTGCATTTAAAAGTAAATACTTCAGGGAAAAAAAAAAAAAATAACTCTTTTTTAAGGCTGTTTAAACTGAAGGTCGGTTTTAGCTCTATTATAATTTTTAAGATAAACATTCATAACTACGGTTGTGTAATGTTTAAGTTAGTTTTGACAAATTCTGCTTAACAAATCATAAACTTGAGCTTTTACTTATATATATATATAACATTTGTTTTAAAAAAAGGCGTTAACAAATTTTCTTGTTTCAAATCACCCCGACTTCAAAGGGAAATATTGGAACTATTCTCGTCTTTAAAAATGATGATTCGAAAAGTCTTTGAGTTAAATATATGAAATTTGGTGTGCGATTATATCAAATTTGTATATTTTTATCAAATATTGAACAAAATCCCTTCACAGGGAATTTAATTTGTCTCTTTATCGAGTTCAAGAGAATATAATAGAAACAAAAGTCAAGAACCAGATAAATAAAAATTGGCATCAAGTTTTAATATTTAAAGTGTAGATCCTTAACACATATGTTTATCAAGGGATTAATCATTTTTATAATTGTATGCATGTAAACATAACTAGAAAATGCAATGGTTTAGATAAATAAAATCTGATCTATGTTGATAAAATTATAATTTTGTGGCAAATTTCAATTTTAATCTGCAGAAGGTAAACACACACACAAATCGTATTCAGTCTCTATTAGTATTACGAAGCATATAATTCTCATGCAAAGATTGTAAATAAATCGGAGCCTTCGTGACGTTCAAAGCTTTGTCCGAGGTTCTCAATTTTTAATGTGCATGTGTGTGGGTTCTTCTTTATTAGAGAGGGAGAATTTCAGGAATATTATCCCCGCTCTTTTCTGTTGTAATTGAACCAATATCAAATTATATGTAAAGGAAAGCAGTCAATATCTATAACTGTTCAGATTTGAAGGTAAAATTTTCAATCAATTCTTTCCAATATCTATCACCACCTGAAATTAGTGTAAGAAATTATTTCAACTTACGATAACAAATTTCTCTAGTCAAATTCAACTTTGAACGGTTATGAAATTAATTCTTCGTTAAGATACTTCTGGATATAAGAAAAATGGTAGCTCAGAAGTGATATTAGTGTCAAAAAGAAAATTTTTTGCTGTTTATTTTTCTGTCTTTCTAAGAAAACTTCGATTTTGTAAAAACTGAAAATTCTTTTTTTTTTTCCATTGTCATACAGTAAAAGCTCTTTATTCGCAGGATATATGTTCCATAAATATGCCGCGAATACAGAATGGTAATTTATATGGGATTATAGGGGATATGTTCCTAGGTGACAAAATATAAACAAACAAATATATAAAAAAATCAATTTAATTGAAGTTTTTGAACATTTTGATTAATTACTTAAGGCTTAGGCAATGGTTTGGAGAAATTTGTAATTTTCTCTTGCTTGGCAGTTTTTAAAAGCTCCTTCAATTCACGCTGATACTCATCAGCAATTTGCCTCTAAAAAATAAGACTTCGTTCCATTGACGGATCAATGTTCATAAAGAAATCGCAAAGCTCATTTGCCATTCTCAAACCTTCACTAAGATTTTTCAAATTAAATGTCAGATTTCCAGAGCTTGTTGAAGACCAATGGGCGGTGAATTGAACATTTCCTCCAAGTCGGTTTCAGCCAGATCATTTTGCGATTCAAGCAATTCCTGAATGTCCCTTGATTCTATCTTTTCGAACCCATCTCGTCCTATTCCATTCGCGATTTCGGCTATGTTTGCATTTAACAACTTACTTTATAAAAAGTTGTAATATGATCTGTTTTACTTTTTTCATTAGTCCATTTGACAGCATTTACAAAGGATATTGGATTGGATACCTATTGGAATCCTTTTATTATTATGTATGTACTTATTAGATCCGCGAATAAAGAAATTTTTAGCCTCGAATATAGGAATTGGGTCTCTTTTAATCCGCGAATAGTGAAAACGCGATTAAGGAGCTTTTCCTGTATTTATTAGATACATGTTAGCATTTTTGACTTTTAAAACTTGCTCTATATACAAAGCGAACTTTTTTGTAGTTGGTCAGAAAAAGGGGAAGAAAAGAATTTCTCTTGCGAAATATTTTATTTTTGTATAATAGTTAACTATCTGACGTATGATTACAGGAAAATGTAGTTAAAAAACATTTCATAAGTATTATGAAATGTATATGTGCATTCTTTAGATTTCTTCCTTGTTTTCACTGTCATAGATTTTTGAAGTAAGGTAGAAAAAGTGTTTCATACTTTTTTCAGGAAAATCACGAACTTGTTTAAATAAATTACAAGTCTATTCGTTATCTAAGGATACATCAAGAAGCTGCCACAAAACTTTATCTCCAAACCGCCATATTTTTGGTGTGAAAATCATCAGTAGAATTGATGAAAAAGATAGTTTTGATGTAAAGTTTGGTTGTTTTTCTTACATTTTATATGGCAACGGCTTCGGGTTAAGGTAATGTGCAGCCCTAGATAGTCAACAGTATGATTTTCCACTTATAATAAATTGATAAATTAAATTTCATATTTGAAAGAAAATTTTAATTAAAAATATGAATTTGTTTTTATTTACCTACTAATATTTAATTTATTAAAAGTCACATATAAAGAATATGTTGTTTGCAAATGCAGGATAATCTTAAGAATCTTAAAAAAACAAACCTGGAAGTAATTAAGCAATCAACTTTTAACTTGATACTTTTTAGATTTCCAACATCTATTTTTGGCTTATCAAAGACTTAATTTTTATGAGTTAGCATGGTTTTTTTCTTCTGTTGTTAGATGCGAGTTTTTGTAAATAAGCACAATGTATATATATTTGGCTTTGATTTTTTAAAAACAATCATTTTAAACAATATTTTTTAAAAACAATCAAAAACAAAAACAATAAAATCATTTTGCCTATAAAACTGGAAAGTTTTTCAGAACAGAAAATTTTGACAGAACTTGTGTAACTAAAAAAAATGTTGGTGATTTTCAATAATCTACAGTGGTGAATTTAGATTTATTATAGACCCGGACAGTGGCCTTCACCAGACTTCCATTTTAATTTGTTAATGGATTTTATATTCAATGTAAAATAAACCCATTAACATGATAATTACATAGTTAAAAAGCTAATATTTCTAATAACGTATTTTAGCTAATTTTTAACAGCTGATAGAATATTTAACTTAGCATTAAATATCCTATCAGCTGTTAAAAGGATAGTTGAAGGATATTCAGCAATTAGCTTGACACATTTTTTTATATCAGCTGGCATAAGGATAAGGTGTCTTCCCCATGATCTGGGTGTCCGGGATTCGAGTCCTGGTTTGGGCATGGTTGCTCATCTTTTGTGTTATATCTGTGAGCTGTATAAATGTGCCCCTCTCCACAGAAAAAGGGTTGTGCGAGCAAATGTGTAGCTAAGTCAAAACTCTTAGCATTAGTTGGTGCTACTGAAAAAACAAGAGATGCTAATTTTGTCCTAAATTGCTAACAAATAACTGTCATTGGGCTGGTAAAGTAATAACAACAACATTTTTATATCATGTATAAGATGACGAAGAATATCTTGAAAATTAAATCCATAGTTATTAACTAATGATTTCTATACTAACAAATAAAAATATTGAATTATTATGATATATTATAGTAAAACTTTCGATTTCAAAAAAAGATAATAAAAATTATTATTTTGCAGAAGTTCAAATAGAATATAACATAACCAGTTAAATGCATAATTAATATTCCAAAAATTATAAATTATATTTTGGTTCATTTAATAAATAATTGAGTATTTAGTCTTAATATTACTTAATCTATAGGATTTGTGTAACTTTTAAAAAATTTACTAAGCCACTAGATTAAAAACATAATTTGAAATTGGTTAGTTAATACTCTCCTACAATCCTGAAACCCTAGGTAGTTATCCTAACAAAATCCAGCCATTTATAGTCTGAAGTAGAATCTGAATTCAACACATTTTTGAATGTATGTAATCAAGTAAATTACTTGGCTTGAAGCCCTTTTAATAATAATCAATGAGTCAATAAATGAGACAAATAAGTAAAATGTTTTTCCAAAGTCTATTTTAATATAGTTCCCATAGAGTATTAAGCCTCCTCCTCTCACAATGAAGGAAGAGAGTGGTCAGGTTGGGAATCAAGACCTACTGACTCATCGCACAGTATGCGCACACTATACACTTTTGTACAATGGGCTCTCTTTGCTTCTTTTGCTTTAAACTGCAACACAACAGAATTTGTTTTCAATTGAATGGAAGCATCACGTTTCACAGAAATAATTTGCACACGATAAAAAATAAGCACTGTTTTGCATTGCATCAGAAGGTAAAAAAATTTCATGATTCGAATTATTTTAAATTAATTTCAAAATAAAAGTTTAAAAAAAAACCTTGTATACATAAACATTCATTAAAAGATACAATTTGTTCAAACTTATGCAATTGAAATGAATTAAAATATCGCAATTTCAAAAGAATTCATATGATTTAAAGACATACAAAAATAAACCCTTGAACAATTATAGAAATCTGTCAACAATGGGCAGAAAGCATAGTTAACAGAGATTCTTCAACTTCCAAAAGCATTCAAAATTTATTGAATGAAAAAGATTTCAGGATATTGAATAACATAAGCCTTATAAAATGATTAGCTTTAAAACTAATAATTTTACAAACCATCATTAAAGAAATATAAAGCAACAATTGAGAAAGTACGAAAAATTCATAAAAAAAAATTTTTAAATAAAAAAAAGAACTTGCGATTTTTTTCCTCCTCTTATCTAATGGAAAGTATTAGTCATTTCATATTTTTTCTTAGTTTTATCAGAAGATACAATAAATTCATTGAAAATAATGTTCTTTTGTAAATCTTTTTTATACAGAATTATTTTATTTTAATTTATATTAAAAATTAATTAAATTATTATAACAGTACTAATATATAGTTATCTCCTTAAGTTTTAATTTTGTCAAATTCTATGTTTCTGCTTCCACCAAATTATAGAGTTTTGGAGGAGCTTAGTTCATTAGAAATTTTAAACTCAAAAACTGTCGAGTGCATTTATGTTGAATTGACATACATCGTTTCTGAGTTTAAGAAAATAACTGAAATCTTATTGATCATTGATTTTGTTAAAAGGATAAAATTCTTTCGCATTGAAATGCAGTCGAAACAACTGGTTGGAAAAATTTAACATTAAAATAGCATCCTAATTCAACAACAATCAAAATAGTAACAACCTGAAACACAATGCAGCCCTTGTACACATATACAGAAATGTAGCATTTTACAAAGAGAAATACTCATGAAGTCACAAAATATAACAAGTCTACAAAAATATTTTTCATTCAATAAAAATAAATGCCCAGTGGAAAAAACACATTAATGTCACTATTTGTTTTGCAAATGCAATAAAAAACAATCCCCCTTTTTTTATAATACCTTCTACATAACCATAACAAATAAACAAGGTAAAAGTGCAGGATCATGAGCAATGCATTCATAATTTAATATACAGTATTGAAATGGGAATAAGGCAGCCAACTACTGATATATAAAATTCTGGAGATAAAATTTTGCAAACTTCCTGATCCAGTTCTGATCCTGCTAAAAATAAAACAATACAAATATATGCATCAATTGGTGGCAATGAAAATGTATATACAGGCAAAATAAATTATATTCAACCTGAGATTCGAAAAAAAAAAAAAATGCATTTGAACTAAGAATAATGCATTTCATCTACAAAATATCCACATGTTCGATAAGGAATAGTTTGGCATCACTGCTCTTTTTGCCCATAAATTAGAGTATGCTGAAGTACAAAGAGTTAACATGCACGTTTGGGTTAGACAGACATTGATTACATATGGACTGATGTCAGTTTGATATTTTTTTTATTTTTTAATGGGAGCATCCACAAAGCGATTTTGGTTTGCAATTTCTGAAAACTACAAGTCAAATTTTTAGTTACGCTAGAAAAAACAGATTTGCATCTTTATTTTTCACTCTTTCATTAAAGAAATTTCAAATTTCCTAAATTCTTGAGTGAATTCTCAGAAATATGTCCAGATGAACGCACAAAGCGGTATTGTTATGTTCATGGTGAATTACATGTTTAGGCTCAATGGACTCTGGTATAGAGAGGGTTATGGGTCACCTAAACATTCTAAAGAGAGATAGAGAGCAAGATCGAATAGAGTAATCTATGACTGGGCACCTTAAAAATTACAAATAATTGAGACAAGATATTCAATTATGTACAGGAGTATAATATATATATGTATATATAATTAATCAATTTGCATTCGATGGTTGAAACATCGCACGCACAAAGAAAGCAGATTTTCAAATGTCTGTCTGTACAAATTTCAATTTTTTCAACAATAAAATTATAATTCTGTTGCTCTAAGTCCTTTGGTTAGTCACTCTTTTGAGATCATGTCGTAGAAGCACTGAGGTATGTGTAACATACAATGTTCAATTAAACACAAAAGGCAATTATGAAAAATACAAAAAAATGGCACTTTCTCCGTTCTCTAGAGAAAAATGCACAATTTTAGCTATAAATATCAGTTCTGTGGAAGAATTTTACCACTCTAAATTACATAACCAGTGATCTTGAAATATTAACTCTTAAAACTATTCTTTATAACAGTATGATAAAATCTAAGGCCACAGCAGATCATAGTGTCACGGCAGACAGTGCAATTTTTAAACGTGCTTTAAATTAAAATTATTTACTAAAACGAAAAGTGCAACTGAACTCAAGATTTTACAATACTGAAATAGCCTATTTTTGTAGTCACAAAATAAAAAGCTCAGTTTGCAATTAAAAACACATAAACATTTCACATAAAAAATGATCTAAACACAAATGTACAAGGTGTAATCAAAGGAAAGTTTAAAACAAATATGACAGAGTGCTCCTATGTACAATTTATAAATAAAATAAGCACACTGGAAACTTTAACAGGTGCAGATATTAACAGCATCAATGAGTGGCACAAGGTGGCAAAAGTTAATAAATTTTCAGTTTAATGCCTTCACATGTGTGCACTTATATCTTCTTCTGACTCTTCAAGAATACATTCATAACTTAAATTAATACTGTAAAAATCCAATTTTTTGATATTTGTCACACAATGTAAAAGATGAGCATTTAAATAAGCCCCACAGTACATATTGAAAGAGTGGAATCAAGAGTCCGATGAAAACGGTTCTGCTCCGATGAGAGATGCACTTGATGACATTGCTTTGAAGCTCTGCTTCGAATCTCCACCTTCGTGCATCATTCTGAATCGAAGTACAGTTCCTCAATTGGGCGCTGCATTATTTAAAGACTACAGCTAGAGTTGTGTGGTGAGAAGGAACCTCGGAACAAAATGTCAGCCCAAGTAGGAATCCTTAAACTAAGAAAAACAACATGAACCACTGGAGTCAACTATTGGAGTGGTACACAATATGCTGTTGGGCCAAATACAGCACACAACTACCTCCATACTGCATGCACAACTGAATCATTGCTTTCGATGAGACAGAACAGCTAACGAACTAGCAAACACCAGCATGAATATGGAATGTTGGACGATCGAAGTGATGAAATAGATTCCGTTTATTTTTTATTTCAAGAGAGCACAGAGAGACTATAAATAAATCTTTTTCACTTTCTGAACAGGTCTGTTGTCGGCCGAGCTGTTAGCACTCTTGCCATTCCCGTTTTTTGGAGGTACATTGAGGACGAGGTTGATGGGTTTGTTGGTGGTAGGTGACAAAAAACCTTCTGTATGGTTGAGGTGGGGTGTGTCACAGCTGCCTCGTTGTTCCAAGTAGTGAGAATCATCGTAGGGCGAGTCCACCTCTTCAGACTTGCAGCGGCGACTGAAGATGTAGCCACTGATGAAGCCAACCACCAATGATGACACAATACTGGTTGTCACAGCAATGGCAAGCGTCTCTGCAGTGTACATGTACTGGTGACCTCTGGAGGCTCCTGCCGTGCCACCTGCGGGATAAAAATTTTGGTTGCCTGGAACAATTAATTTCTCTCCAAAATGAAACAGGAAGTTAAGCAATAATAATTAAGTATAATTCAACAAAAATTATTATAACATGAATGGATTGATGAAACTTTTCAAAAATAGAAAAAAAAAAACTTTGCTTTTCCTTTTTAAAACACAACCAGCATACACAGTTAATTATTTTCAAAATTTCAAAAAAAAAAAAAAAAAAAAAATCATTAAAATCTTTTGAAAAGATAATTTCACATTTTCCTAAAAACAAAAATCACTGGCTGGATTTCTTAAAAAGATTTCATTGCAATGTCAGAGACATCACAATTTTCAACTTTATCTCCCTGACATCTAACAAAATATGTTTGAAGAAGCTACTTTATGAAATGATTACTTTAATTGGCAGCAGATGAAGAAACTAACTTTGGTCAATAATTTGGCATTAGATAAAAAGGTGTATAGGAGTGGAGAAAGAATGTAAATTTTTAAATAATTTTGACAGCCAAGGCAAACAGATTCCCTTCCAAGAAAATGAAAAATTACACTTGATGTTGGAAATCAGAGAATGGTTAAAATCTAGGAGTGTCCTTTTAACTATAAGCAGCCAACCTATAAATAAATTGTGAAGTGATTTTTCAAATGTTTATAATGACAGCAGGAAACAACTAAGTTCCTACAGTTATGTTTTTTTAAAAAATAAATTATATTGAAAATTAATAAATCATTTTAAATATAAAACAATTTCAAAAAACCTCCCCAAAAAAGATTTTACACAATTATATCTTTTTCATAAAACATAACTAGATGCACTTATCAAAGTAAATTATTATTAAGAAGGAAATCTAAAATACAAATACAAATTATGCATATAAAATATTCATATATTTCAGATAATATAGTTAATCTCTGCATTGCATTATCATACTCTCAATGATACCAGATTATACATTTTAAATACTTAAGCAGCGCATATAAAAAAAACTACACAAAATCTACATTGTCAAGACAAGTAGAAAATCCCTATAAAATGACAGCATATTAAGTTAGTTTTAGTATAGAGAATCATGCAAAGAGTTATCATGCAATTATTGTTTAGTACGAAGGCTCGTGGACAGTAAGCTCCATGCCCTCATGGTGGCCGGCTGCTGCTTCCTGCCCATAGCAAGCACAACAGAACACCAGGACAACACAGGACAGGACACAATGGCAGAAATAATTACAATTAGTTAATTTGTTATTTTAAAAGCAACTTGTTAGAAAATGAACTTAAGATAAATCTCACAGAAACAAGAATAAGGTTAGAAATATTATAGTTAGTCTTGATTTTGGATGCATGCATTAAAGAAAAAGTTCGAATGAAAAGTGTTACACATTGTCATCAGATTGCTTTCACTTATATTGCAGAATTAACCTTTCCCAATCTCAATTTCAACAACTCTTTCTGATGTTGAAAATGATACCTAACTCCGCAACTTCCACATCACAGTGAAGTTTCTAGATTTTTAATAGTTTCTAATATTAAATTAACTGTGAAACAAATTTAGATTTCTTTCATAAAGAAGAAACTTTTATCCAACAATAGGAAACACAAGATACAATAAAAATATGTATGAAAAGAACAAAAAAAATCTTTGCATACATTCAAATTATTCCGGAACTTGTAGTAAACTTTAAAGAAAATAGACAAATATGCAATTTATATATAAATACATTTAAATAAGAGAGAAAACACTAACCTAACATTACATTAAAGACTTAAAAACAATTATAAAATATTTTGGAATAAATAAATTTGTCCAATTTCTGTAATTTTTTTAAAGTTTCAATTACATTATTTTATTGTAAATTTTAATCAAAGTTGATAAAAATTATCATATAATATGAATTTAAATAAAGCCACTACATAAAAGATTCTATTTATGAGTACATTAATTAAAATTTTAGTCCGTGTTTAAATCCTTAAAATACTGATGTTCTGTTGCTTTTTCCTTAATAAAATTTAAAATATATAATATTTCCAATGAGGCAGCAGCCATTGCCACTATCGAAGTATAACAAAGGAAAATATTCCTTTATATGCCTTCAGTGTATATTATATATAAATATATACATCCTAACTATACAAACACAAATGCAACTCTACAACACACATTTTCCACTTATTACAACTGAACAGCAGGTTTTTTCAACAGGCAAGCATTACAATTTAGCAGCTTATTTCATTTTTTTTTTGTTTTTATATACATAATTTTTGAGCACACAGGGCATGCTATTCGAAGGCAGGACGCAGCTAAAACTGGTTTTGCATCGCCACTTGACCAACAGATGCGCCATGCTTCAATCAAGTGGCTCTAAACCCAGACTATTGAGTAAGCCACACAAGAGGACATAGAGTTTACCTTCACTGAGTTCGTCTTCTGTTTCTGTGGTGGAAGAGGAAGCCGGTGGTGATCCGTTGCTCGCAGTATCATGACGGCTTGCCGAATGGTGAGGTGAACGTTGTGGAGTAGTACCACCATTAGGAGAACGCCCTCCTAGTAGGATACAAATATTTCAGGTAACAACAAAAATAAAAATTAACTTCAGGATTCATTCCTATGGGCTGTTTGCCAGTAACTATCATATTTCTAGTTTTTCTAACCTCATTACTGGTATTTACTCAAAAAATGGGATTTAAAAAGTTGTGTTTTTCCCTCAAGCAGGTAGTAATCAGTTGGCGATTTTATGGAGGAGGGATATCTCACAGGATTTAATACGGAAAAAAAAAACTTCCTTCCTCCCATATATGGTTTATATGGCTCCCATTAATGTCATTTAAAAAAAAAAAAACCTTTTTGTGCTTTTGAAAAAATGAAAAAGCAGTTTGTTGTAGAAAATGAATAAAGAAGTATATTCATATCGGTAATGGATGTGTTTTGAATTAAAAGAATAATTTTGTACGCAAAATAAACAGCAAACGGATAAATAAAATACAAGGTGAAAGTGGTGTAAAGGAAATGCAAATAAAATTGAAAAACTTTATACCAAGGTTTTAGAAGTAGAATACAATAAAATGTTTCAGATGTTAACACAGCTGAGACTACAAGCCTATGAATTGTGATACATCCAATATTAAAAAAAAATCTAGAAAGCCTAACTTTGTGGATTTATATGAATAAAGAGGCAAGTCAACAACATTTGGATAAAATATGTTGACTTGCAATTGAAGCAATATTTATCTATTAAAAAAAATCTAAAAAGGATTTTTCATTTGAAAATAATTAGCATAATAAACCTCCTAGATATTAACATTTCAACTGCAATTTTTGATAAAATTTATCATACTTTGTATTTATTACCAGGCTATTTCAGAATTCATACTATGCTCAAAGAATAAAATTTTCATTTGATGAATGTCTGAAGGATAAATGTAACTTAACAATTTTTCTTTACAACAAAAAGTACCTACTTTCCTCTGTCAAAAAACGAAGTAGAAGAAAAAGTTACTATACAATTATATAATTTTAAAACTACATATAACTAATGGGTATAAAATATTTAGAATGGAGAAAATGGCTACCTTCACGACATCTTGAATCAATTCCTTCTTCAACATTTTGCACGAAACCATCTCGTTTCCACAACCTATAAATCATTTAAAAGTTTGGAAATAAGCATACTTTGTTGCATATGAACTCAAAAGTAATATTAACAGTGACATAACTATTAGAACTACCAATTGTTCAAGAAAGTTGTATCTAAGTAATGCTTTACATACAAGTTTCAATTGATTAAAATTTCTTTTACTTGAAGTTGACATACAATAAGAAATTTTCTTAATCAACAAGCATTACTTACATTTTTTTTTTTTAGATCAAAAATTCAGAATTTTATACTTCATTTCATTCTGAAGATTTCAAAAATAATACTATTTTCTATACTCTAACCATGCATTTAAATTGAGAAACTATACATTTGTTTTAAAAGCTACTTGTATTATTTATTCATCATATTTATTCAACACATTGTTAAAATTACTTAAGAATTTTATAGGTGATACCAAAATATTGAGTATGTATAGAATACCAAGTTTCAGAGTATATATTACAAACATTGAATTCAATTTACAAAAAGCGTTTATAATATAATGGTATTCTAAAGCCTTGATTTTTAAAAATGCTGTAAAATAATGATTACAACTAATATAAGGAGTATGTGCAAAGGCCACAAATAATTAAAATTTTCAACTTGTAATTGATTCAAACAATTAATTAAGAATTGTACAATTAATTACACTGTAAATTATCAAATTTGTTATTAGAATTAATAGAAATAGAAACAATTTACTTCTAATAATATTTAAAGTACATTATAATGAGAATTGATGTTACTTTAATATTTTTCCCAATCACTAACTTCCTTTTAGTAGAATAAAAATTTGCCAAACAAGCATTAATAGAATTTTTCAATGCAGTATAATGAGTACTAAATGATTATTTTCTTACCTCTGTCGTGAACTGGTACAGACACCTCGAGATTTATCCCAGGCACAATATGGGTCTTGCAAAGCAACACATTCCCTAAAATAGTATTATAAAAAATTATTATTAGAAATGAGCGAGAGAATTTATTATGGAATTTAAGTTCAAAGTAATTTGAATATAATAATTATGGAAGCTGTTATCCATTTTTTTTCTGAAAAGGGAGAGGGGTAAAAAAATGAGACAAACAACAATTATGTAAACGCAACATAAAGACATGTAGAAACAAACTATATTGATTAACTATATGCAACAAAATCCATTCATCTGTATTCTTAAAAATAATTACATTTTAACTATTTAAATTCTGTTTTGTCCAGGTTTCATACTTTTTTATTTTTGCAATAGCTAGCTTCTGCAATTGAAATGTCAAACATAACATTGCAATATCGTATGAACATCACATACTGCCTATAACAAAAGCCAATTTATCTAGATATAGGGAAAATCTTCTTTTGCAATATAAGCTTAATTTTTTTCTGTTTTTAGCATTGGAAATGTGAGGATTTTGTGATTCTTTACCACAATGTAAAATAATAAATTTATAAAAGCACCTAAATGGTGATCCTCAAGTTTAATAATCAAAGAAAAAGAACAAAACTCTGATTTAAAGACATTTCTTATTCACAATTTGTTGAATGAATATATCATAACACATACATTTTAATGTTTCCCTTCTTTTCCACTTAAAGGATACTTAAAAGGACTCTTCAGCCAAATGATATACATTGTACTTCATAAAATTCCCTATTATTACAAAATAAGTTTTCTTTTATAATAAGAAAACATAAAATGTTATATTTTTATAATTTTTAAAGATAAAATGAATCAACTGAATAGTCAATGAAAATTATAGAATAAATAAGAAAATACTAATTATATATCAATATCTACCTTATAAAGATTTCAACAAAACTACATGCATCTACACAAAAGGATCAAAACTCTTACCGGCAAGTTTTGGCATAATGATCACAGTTATATAGTGGTATGGTTTTAATTTCTTCCCGTGAAACAACAACAAGCTTTGCATCTGATGGGGTGTGGTACACCATAAGATTTGTAATGGGCAACTGCTGGAATACTTGGAATTCTTCAATAACTACAGGTATCACTTTTCCTGTTTTGGATTCACTGCCTGCATTGATGCATTTGAGAACCTTTCCATTATCTAAAGTAAAAATAATATAGTTAGATAAATCAACACAAAGAATTGGTATATTAAAACTTTTGCTAATTTTATTCTAATAAATAAAAGTAACATCCATACATCCATATTGACTGTTTAAAGATATTTTCTCCAGACAATCATTTTACAAAAAAAAAAAAAAAAAAAAATATTATGAAAAAAATTGCATTAAATTATCTGAAAAATTTCATTCAAGAACTGAGAACATATCTTTAAAGATTAATTTTTGAGCAATTAGCTTTAGGTGGAGAAGAAAGTAAATTTTGGACATAAAGTTGTTTAATTTAGTTAAAAATAAATTGTATTAAATCAAAACACATGCATTTGTATTAGATAAAATTTTAAAGAATTACAACTTAGAAGCAAAATTATCACGTTTCCTTTTTATTAAAAAAAATGCTTATATTAATAAATTAAGCTATGAAATATAAATCAGTTTGTGCATAAAATAATGCAAAAATTCAATCCTCAACAAAGAGTATATGCATTATTTCTCTAAACACCTCAAATTAAATAAAAACTGACATTCTTAATAAATGTGTAGAATGAAAATGTAGAAATATGAATCATAAATTTTACAATATCATAATATCAAACATTTGCTAAAGACAATAGGTAATGTCTGGTAAATAAAATTTGAAATATTTTCAAACAACAAAACTAGTGCTAGGAATGATTTTTTGAATGAAGAAAAATATTCACAACTGAAATAAAAGTTAAATAATTGTGCAAATTACTAATTGATTTCTTAGTTAAATTATATGTTTTATTATTATAAGTAATAATAATAATAAACAAATTGCAATTTTAGTTTTATAACCATGGTGGAATTAATGGCCAGCTTGCTATTTTCTTTGCAAATATATAATATAGAAATTTTTTAAAGGAAAATCAACTACTTCTTCTGTCAGCTATCTATATTTTCCCCCGATTCATCAATAATTTAACTTATATGAAAAAGATCCAATCCCTCATGAAACTATACTATACTTTTATAATTAAAATCTAAATCCATCTATTATTCTATTTAAGTCACAGATTTTCATGTTTCTGATACACAGTAAGATTTTAAAATAATTTTAAACTGAAGTTCTGAATTAATGAATTTCTTACAAGAAAAAACACAACAATAAGAAACAGAAATTAAATTATTATATTAGCTTAGAAATAATTTATCATACAACTATAAAAAGTTTTCTTAAAAAGTAAATCTATACTGCAAATATTTAAAACAAAATATATCATTATAATGTATGGTTTTATCGACTTTTCTGCTGTAAAATTAAAATTTTTAAATCATCAATTCCTGAACCTAAATACAGCAAGTAATGGTTTTCTGTCAAAAAATTTAATTTAAAAGCTTTTTCTTCTCATGAATACTAAATATAGAGCTATTTTGAAAACAGTCGTCTAATTAAAAATGAAATCTTACCAGTTCCAACATATAATACATCATAGTGCTTTTCATCAGCCGTTTCTATTTGAGGATCAACAGTTATGTGAGTGAAACGATACCTAAAAATGAAAATAAAAATATTTAAGTGCTAAAAAGAGACAAGCAAAAAAATTTGAGTTTTTAATAACATCCCTTTGTTTGCTAAATAGGAAACTGAAAATTGCTTACTGAAAGACAGTGTGCAACACAACTGGATGATTCCAGAAAGAAGGCACCGCTCTGTCCATTAGACTGTTGCTTTCGATGAAGTTCACAGTCACTTCTGGCAATGTTCGAGAATCGTTGACACACTGCAAGCAGAAAAATTTCACATGAAGATTCAACACGCTAAATTTTGTAGAATTTTAAATATTATAATTTTAAGTTATATGAACTTACTGAAAATATGCAAATAGTATAAAAAGTCTTTATAATTTAGATATGTAATAAGTTTTACCTTTTCTGTGAAATTAATGCAATAAACAAATGGATAAATAGAAAAAAGTATAGTGAAAAATATACAGATGATGATTTGTGTAAGTAATAATATAATCCCTTTATTAAATTATGTCTACAATATTAAACAAATATTCAGAATTTGCAAATGAAATATTACATAAATAATAAGATACAATTTCTGGGAATGAAAACAGGAAAGCATATTTTTGTTTTTCTTCCAAATTATAAAGAGTTCAATTTTCAGTAGAAATTAAGATATCTTTGTTAAATCCATGACTAGTGAGTCAGGAAGGTGAGTATGGAAGCACATCTATAGCTAAAATAGCTTCAAAATGAGATTATTAGAATGATTTGCATAAGAATTTTAAATGTGGTACATGTAGGCTCTGAACACACACACACATAAATGTGCTCTTATCCCCTCTCCCTTTTAGTTTTTTTATACTCGACTCATATAAGAAGTTTTTATGAAGTGTATTCTGATAAATTGACAAAATATTTCCTTATGGTTTTTGTCCCTAACATAATTGATTTCAATATTTCCCTTGTGTGTGTGGGTGGGGGAAGAGTTCAGTATTTCCCTTGTAGAAAAAAAGTCAAGACTTGAATTAAAATGCAATTTTGAAAGAAATTAAAAAAAAAAACAACCTCTGAATACTATTTAATTATAAACCAATATATTTTTTAGCTTTTAAGAAACATGAAATAAAACTTGTAAAAGATGACTGATTAGAATTTTTAGAATGATTACCTATATTTGATGATTGATTAAAAAAAAACAACCCTATAATAATTAAAGGATTAACAAAGTAACAATTTTTATTTTGTTTCGAGTGTAAACAAATGAATTATGAAGTTTAATAAATATCGAATTTTTTCTTTACCTGCCCAGGACGTGGTTCTGGTACTTTCGTACTTGCTACAGGAAGCCAATTTGCGTTAATGTCATCTTGCCCCTTAAAAGGGCCATTGAAAGCATGGAATATATCTTCTAAGCTGAAGGCACATACTGCTGAGCCACTGATACTATTCCTAAAAAAAACAGTGAACATATCATCATATAAAATATTTATTAAATATTATTTATTATACAACAAAAGGAAGATGGAAAAGTATACGGCAAAATTTAAGCTTACGGAGGTGTGGTAAAAACTGCATATATTAACTGAGCCTCTTTAGCACCATATTTTCCAGTCACCACATTGGTTGTAGATTCTGCAAAAATACAAAAAATAATGTTAAAATATACTGCAAAAGATCACAGAGAAAAAGGGAGAATAAAGAGGTAAACAATTTAATTTCAGTAAAATCTGACATCCAATTATACAGTATCTTTAATTATTTTTTCATTTTAATTAATTTCTTTTAATTTAACACTTTTATATTTACCTTTGATATATTGAATAATATTATTATTCATTTGTTAGCAGTTTTCCAAGGGAAAATAAATCTTAGTGATTAATTTTAATATAGATGGAATTGTGCCAAAATTTAAAGAAGCAATTAAGAATGAATATATAAAAAAATGTAATCAATGGAAAATTACCAATTTTTAAAATCTAACATTAGCATTTAACACTACAATTAAACAACTTAAAATAAGTTGAAAATTATAGTTCTTAGTATATAGTAACAGAAGGCATGTCAACAATGAAAATAGCACATATTTAAAATAAAAGATATACTTACGAATTTCATTGAAGTAAAATGGAAACTCTCCAGGTATGGAGCAGTTTAATCTTGCTTTCAAGAAAGATGTCCATCGATTTCGGAATTTATGAGGGCCACCTTTGTCATTAGTACAAACTCTGGCAACCCTTGAGTAGACAGCCTAAAATATGAAACAAAGTTGTCATGATAAAATGTATGACCAATAATT
>JAPMOQ010036844.1:957350-1023559 GCA_026543055.1 Argiope trifasciata | reverse complement strand
ATAAAATACACGATATTTTAACTTTAAAATCAAATTGGTTAAGTATGCAAATGAGGATTGGATTATTAATTGAAAACAATATAAATTATAAGTCACAGCTTTTCTCTTTCAGGCTTCAAGAACAGTTTAAAAACAAAATGTCACTTTATAATGCTGGACTATTATTGAGACAGAATTTTTAATGATTCTTTGAGGCAATTGGAATCCTATCAATGAATGGCGCAAGTTCATAAAATCAATTCGAAAGATAGGCAGTTAAAAAGAGATTTTTTAACACGGAACATCTTCAACAGAGAGCAATTTTTTAACTGTTGTTATTAGTCACGGAATAAAAAAATTGTTAATCATGTTCACAATAATTTTTACAATGGGGAAACATAATTTCTCATATTAAATAATTTTAAAAGAAGAAAAATGTCAATTTAAACACAAAATTAAGTTATTTATCTACCTTGCCACAATTGATGTATTCCACTGCAGTTTCACGGAAAAAGAAATATACAAATTCTCCATGGTGCACAGAGCTAACAAAATTTGGAGCTAAAAAGAATTAAAAACAAGCATGTAGACATGTAAACGTAATTTTTCTAATAAATTAACAACAGACTGCTAATAATTACTGCAATACCATTCAGATGCTTCCAGTTAAACTGTTCTGTTCGCAAAGGCTCTCGATAAATAAGTGGATCAGCTCCAGTAAACTGAGCAACAGTTGCTACATACAGATCTCCATCTAAAACAGCGACAAAAATCAGTTTAGTTTTGTGAAGTTTTTGTAAGATATGCATATAAGTAGAATGTGTGTAAAGATAGTTCTTAAATTAATGATACTTATAAAAAAAAGTGCTAAAATATCATTACATAACATTACAAACGTCATTACTTTTTTAAGTATTTAACTGACAATTTTAAAGACCATTAAGATTGGTGAGGTGGTTGGTCACCAAAGGCAGCTAGTATTAAATAAATTGAGACAATTTATGATATTCTAATACCTGAAATATATTAAAAAAGGTCTAGAGTCTGAATGTTAAATTAATCAAACTGCTCCAAAATTTAAAAAAAAAAATCAAATTTGAAATGAGTTATTCTCAAACTCCAAATAATAAAGTATAATACATTTAATCTTTGATGTGGTCAAAGCTTAAAGTGGTAGCAGAATAAGCATATACATTTTAAAACACTTAATTTTTCAAATAATTCTTGGAACATTTAGATTAATTATTTGATACATAATTATGCATTTTGATAAAGATTAAAAGTAAAGTTTTTGATAGAATAGTCACACTTAATTTTTATATTTTGTATACAGGGCATCTAAAATTTTTTTTAATACATTTTAAGAGTAAATTATGTAAATATGTAACTTCATGTGTTTTATTACAATTTTTTCTAATACAACACAAGATACGCATTAAAAAAAGAATTGATAATCAATGAATTATATATATAAAAAAAAACATTAAACATCACATAAAACATATAATACAGATTTAACGGAATGTAAATTTACAACAACACAACTCGGTTATGTATGAATTAAATTATAAAAACTATATTTCTTCAATAAGCAAGCTCATAAATACTTTAAAGATTTGTTGTTGTTACAGTGATTTACATGCTATTACTATATGTCATACAATATGCAGCTTGCAGTGTTGTGAATTAAGAGAACAAATTGTTGCATTACTAGAAGTTGTATTCCATGTGTTATACATTGATATATTCTATTCTCTTAGTTATCTAAGAGACACCCAGCAAACACACTTTATACTTCCCTCCACAGATTTTACAACAAGAGTTACTTGTTACTGCAAGTTGAATGAATGTTTAAAGTCTTTTCAAAATACTGTATGAACTTTTTATAACACTTCACAGATGCTAAAAATTGAAATAAAACATAGTATAAAATTCTCTTTAAACCTTCCAAGCACTTAAATAAAATTTGATACAGCTATTTTTCATTTATTAAGAAAACTTCAGAGCATTTTTCAAACATACAGTTACATTTTAGGAAATATTTTACAGAAATAAAACATTAAAATAACAATAAAAGCCTTCAGGATTAAAATAGTTTGTATTTACATGAAATTAACTTTTTATGCAATATAATATTTAGTAAAATGAAAATATAATTTAATATTCTGTCAAAAAACACATATATAAATTAATAACAACATTGATTAAGGCTGTTTCTGGCAGAAATAACTTCCCTTTAACACTGATTTACAAACATCTTAAGATTGTGGTTACTTAAAAAATTGAATTATTAATTTATTAATAACAGTATTAATAATCCACAAAGATATGAGGACAATCAAAATAAAGAAATAAATCATTGAAAATGATGTCAAACCATTTAAGCATGTTTAGGAAAGTAAATGTTATTTTATTGCCCAAGCATGCCACAATTTAAATTTACCACAAATTTAATTACTGGTCAGATGGTGAGAATTATATGTAAATGCAGGACTGATATGAAGAACATGTGAATGGTGTGACTGGATAAGACTCTGAACCACTGACTAATTTTGCATATGTAAATATAATACATTAAATATTTTGGAATATATATGAATTGATCTAAAGAAAGATTAGATGTTTCAGTTTTCACTACAGTAGCAAATGTTTAGCCCTGATTAAAGTTTTAGCCCCTGTCAAAATTGCTCTTATTTTTTAAAATATTAAAATAGCACACAATGTAGGATTTTTTTAAAAAAAGTGGTTTGAAGGAAATATTTTACTGATGTAGATTTGATGCACTTTTCTAGAACAATCTAAAAGCAAAATTTACTGCAAAGTCTAGCTTTTAATCGGAATGATAAAAATATTATAGTATTTATTTAAAAGTAATTTTATGTATATTTCAGAGAATAAATTTTGTTATAATGACTTCAGGAAGCAATTGTTGATTGTATTCAACTATTTACTATTCTTTGATTTAAAAATGTTCATAAAAATAATTTAATTATTTACAATTAGTAAGTGTTTTTAAGTTATTATTAGTTCAATCTGCATAATGAAATGCATTATCAATTTGAAGTCAGAATTTGCTTTAAGGCTCGACAAACCAACTTTATACCAGATCCTACACTGAGGAGCTAATCCTACCCAGGTGAGCACTCTTTTCTCTTAATTTTTATAAAATACAAATGCAAGGACATTAGTAGCATAATGTGAGATTTTAAAAAAAGTACTAAATCCACATATAAGAGTATACTGGGTAGAATCAGGTTGTGCTAATTCAATTATGACATCAAGACTGTCATTAAATAACCAAAACCTATTTGAAAATAAGAAAATTTTAATAGTTACAATAATGGGCAATGTTTATGGGTTGTCAGAAACTTAAAAGTCTGATTTTTTTTTCTTTTATAGAAAAAGTGCTTTTTGCAATAAATGCTAAAGAATTTCAGTGATTAATAAGTTAATTATCGTCACCAAAAGCAGACATTTTATAAATACTAAATATGTTATCACTATTCTAAAAAAAGATTAAAATTTGTTGTAAACTATACAAAAATTGAGGAGAAAAAATCTTTTTCACTAACATAATAGACAGCCAGTTTATATATTAAAGATCCAGAAACAGCCAGAAGTCAGTATTTTAGTATTTTGCTTTAATATTTAGAAGTACTAAATCAAATGAAAAAGTTCATTCTAAAGGCAAAAAAATGCAGAATGTATTAAGCTTTAAAAGTACTGAAAAGCACAAAATAAAACAAAACATAAAGCATCATTTTTAAAATCAAAGTTTTCTGCATATAATATAAATGGTATGATACTATATGTGGACTGTGACTACTACCTTTTCTGTCTTTTAATGGTCCTTAGAAATGGATGGCATGGCAAAAGAAATAAGAAATGATGAAATATGCAGTTTTGATGAATATAAACTTACATATGGGTTCAAGGACTTTGGAAGGAATAGAAACAACACACACACACACACTCTTGCACACATTTAAACAAATTAAAGAATATTAAATTGAAACAGTCAATCCAAATAAATGATTCCATAAATTTAATTATTTATTCTTATACATTATTAACCATTAAAATTTAATTAATATTATACATGATGAATTACTGTTAGACAAACAGCAAATACAATCACATACAGTTAAGAATTGATGATGCCATATTTTCGACATGATGAATGATGTCTGAATACTTGAAGTGACTTTTCTACTAATGGTTTCATTAAATTAAAGTTTAATTTCATAAAATTATCAACTTGTATGCAATATAAAGCTGGTAAAGCCAAAAGAACTATTGAGTAGTAGTCAGTCATGAAAATAAAGACAGCTTTTGACAAAATATTAGCATTGCTTTAAAAAAAAACAATTAAATCATTTTTTTTTTTTGCTATACTAATGTTTTACTCCACAATTATAATAAGGCTATATCGGAGTTATAATTTAGAACAACAGTCATATATTGAGGAGAGAATCTTATAGCTTAAAATATCTATATAAACATGAGGATAGACAACAGCTGCTTAACTTCCAGCAGACTCAAAAGGCAAATCTTCAGTGAGATCATGGCACAAAATGAAGTCCAAATGCCAGATCTGAACTACCACACACCTTATAATAAAGTCAAAATAAGAATGTGCAATTGATTTACATAGTCCAATGGTTATCACCAATGATGTCTTGTGACAAAACTTTTCGGAAATTCATTCAACGAATAAGCTAAGGTATCAAGAAATCTTTAACTAGCATTTAAAATAAATCTTTTCAAAAAAATACCAGCAGATATTATGCAAAAGTTTACCTTTAAAACAATTTAAGCAATAAATTTTCAGTAAAAAATTATATATAAGTTTTTGATACACACACATACAAAAAGGTATTTCAAACCATTCAAACACTTTTTAAAAGAAGAGAATGAATCAAGACAGGAAAATTGTATAGTGTACAAAGAACATATGTTTCTGAGGCTTAAAGAAATAATGAAGGGAAAAGAATGCTGAAATAATAAAAAATAACAATAAAGAAGAGGCCATGCAACTGAAGAAATTGCTTGAAATTATAGGGTGAAGATGTGCAGTGATGGGACAGTGAAATGATTGGGAAGAAATATTCTGTATACTGAATTTACCTGCAAATATAGCTGTGCTGTTATGGTTGGGATCATACGGACAGAGACCTTCTCCTGATGCTTCTTTTACAATAGTGTAATCAGCATCCTAAAGAGGTAAATATACCAATGAAATAAATACCAATGAAAAACATCTTGCATAAAACTGCAGTTTCTGATATTGCTAAATTTTTATATATCTATTTAAATAGCACTAAGATGTTTGAAAATCAAATGAAATAACTTTTCAGATTATAATACCTGTTAATAACAAAAACACATTAACATCTGTTGGTATTCTATAGAACACACTATTTAACAAATTGCTTCTGAATTAGGCACAAATATACTTTGGAGGGTAAAAGTGTGCTTCTTTCACTATTTTTTCTAAAATTTTAATTCTATTTACTTAAAAATAAAAGATTGTGGCATTTATCTGGGTTAACTGTCAAAAAATATTACTACACAAAATTGATTTTTGACCACTATCAAAATCAAAAATTTATCTTTTAAATGACACAAATATGTGTCCTGGCAATTTCAACACAATTTTGATAAATTTTAAAGATACTATTTTGCAAAACTTTAAAAAAATAAGAAAGATTGTACTTCTTATCTTTAAAATGTAAGCGTGCATAAGGTATAAAAAACAAAATTCCTTTATCATAAAAATTAATGTGTAGTCTGAAATGAAGTACTCAGATATTTAAGTATTTGTGTATTTATTTAAGCACAGTGATGTGATGGAACTCAATTTTATTAAGAAGATTCATATACAAAATCAATATAAGGCAAATTAAATGATACTTCATGAACATTAAGTTACAGATTAAAGATTTAAACAGTAGGAGATTTTAACATTTTGCAACTATAAGCAGTATGCTTGATAAGGTATCCTTTTAATAAATGGCCAATTTGTTTCATATTTCAAAACATTTTAATGACTTATTTTCATATTCCTTTTTATTTTACTAATTTTGAGAATATTATATGATTTATTAATTTATATTAATGCATTAAAGGCAGGAGTCATAGTACTACGATTTGATCTGCATTACCTAGAATACTTTCGTCAAGATCCCCATGTCTTTAATGTGTTAAAACAATTAGTTAAAAAATAAAGCAAGTAAATTACTGAAAAACTAACCAGAAGTTTTAATTAATGATTTTCTAGCCACCAAATATAATATTAAGTAATTATATATTACAATAAGTTGCACCAAATATTATTATTATAAAACATTACAAACAAATAAATTTTCAAACATATCTAACATCAAAAATTATTATTTTACAAGACATGAAAATGAAAAGTTGTAATATTAATTATTTGTTAATTGATTATATAAGATATTTTTGCAACTATTTGCAAAAAATTTCAGTTATCAGATCTAATATTATAATAACAGAGAAGTTTAATATATATCAATTGAATATGCTTATAAATTCATTAGATTGAAGGCATAAAATACTTTAAAGAATAATTTTAAATTTTTAAAAAAAATCATGAAATATTATGATCTACTACAAACCTAGTAGCGACAAAATTTATTTTGTAAAAGAGATATCATACCTGTAGGTAATGCCGACAGATTGGTTTAAAGGCGTTTGTACCACACACAAGAAGGGTATCTTCTGACTTCCTAGCTAAAACTCTAATATAATTTTGGCATTCCTCCTGAAATGTTAAGATATATTTAAGTATATTAGCAATTAAAAATGTTATACAGGGCTAAATAAAACTGTAGAGCATCCTATACAATAATACAGTAAAAGACATTACATCCATACTTTTTAAAAACAATGTTTAAAAAGAAAAGTGCATATTCCATTTGGATAAGGATATATGAGTACAGAAGTCTTTCAATTAATTAAAAAATATATTGAGATATGTCTTGACATGCACAACCCAACACTTTAAAAAATTCCTTACATTACAAATAAAGATTTATAAACCCGACAATTAAAATGACTTTAAATCTTAATCCTTTAAACAATGATTATATAGCATTTAAAGTGTGAAAAACTGAAGGGGAAAAAAGCATGCATTAAAATATTGTATCTCTGCTTATTATTATTATTAAAAAGAGATATTAGCAGCAAATTAAAACTTAAAAATTCTTCTGTATTAGTAATTAAATACAAAAAAAAAGTATTACTATAAAAGTTATAAAAATTACTTGTAAAACCATTTATTATGTAGAGTCGATAAAGCTTAGAAAAGTATAAATAATCCTTTTTTCTTCTTTAAATACTATATCAATATTACACTATATATCGTTAGGAACGGGAAAAAAGGGATTAATAAAAACAGTATAAAAATGAATACATGATTCAAACAGTAAATAAATAAACAGCTGCCATTTAAAAATATGACAAGAAATTTACAAATGAGGAATATAATCATAAATTTACAGCTACAAAAATATGTTGATAAACTCATTATTTTCTCACCTCGGATTTTCCTTTCATTTTACACATATTGATATCATCATCACTAGAATACCACTCCAATCTCTATAAAAAAAAAAGAGAGAAGAACAATGAAGTTAATAATATATTCTTATAAGAACGTTCTAAAAGAATTTTTTACAATGTATTAGGTTGTTCGGAAAGTAATTTCGTTTTTTCCTGACAAAGGATTTAATTGCATTTTTCGCACCCAATTTCATACTTAAACCGCAAAATCATTTTATGTTTTAAGAGCTGATATAGCAAGGCTTGAGTGTGAAAAAGTGCAGCTGATTCTTCGCAGTAGTTTTTGGATGGTGCCCTTTTAAATATGGAGAGCAATAAACAGCATTTTCGTCATTTTTTTCTTTTTTGCTATAAAAGGTAAAAATGCTGTTCAAGCCAGAAATAAATTAGCCAATATGTGTGGAGAAGATGTGTTAACAGTACATCAGTACCAGAACTGATTTGCAAAATTTTTCCTTCAAATGAGGAGGCCAAAAACCATCTCGATCAGTTTATTTTTACAGCAAAGACCAAAACTTTTATGAGCGTGTAATCATGTTACTACCAAAAATATGGCAAAAGGTATTAGACCAGAATGGCAATTTTATAATTTAATAAATAATTTATTCATTAAACGAAAATTTCTTTTCATTTTGACACAAAAATACGAAATGACTTTCCGAACGACCCAATATTAAAATTTTGAATACAATAATAAATTTAATTCTTTTCAAATATAAAGATTTTTTTAATGAATTATCTTTAAATTCCACTAAGCAAAAAAAGGCGCTAGAATATATTGAATTGAAAATGATTTAAAACAAATATAACAAAGAATTATGTTATTAAGTATTATTATCAAAGTTCATATTGGAATATAATACACATGCAACTTACTTTCCTTTCTTGTAGTGTATCAAGACTCAAGTTATACACAATATTCCTAAAAAGAAAAATTAGTATACAATTAATTAAAAGCAGTAAATATAATCGCTCACCAATTTTTAAATTTAAAAATAACAAATCCTACAATAATAAATGTAGCTATTAAATTATCCTACCATTAATAATAAAAGTAATTATAAAATCAAGAACAATTTATTCATACCATGTACCACGTTTAAGTGTGAAGAATTTGAAGAGCAGAAATGCTGCTCTATGTTAGTCTTCATTTAAAATTTAGTTACAACTCTAAATGATATATCAATTTACATGTTAGCATTAGAAGTTAAAATTTATGTCACAAAGCTTATTTAACAATGAGCAATTAATTATTCAGAAAAGCGGCATTCGAAACAATTATACCAGTACTAGTTACAACAGTAATAATTTCAATGAATAACACCGGGGCCACTAATAAAGGACGATATTGTGTCTCAAAACAGCCAAATAAAGCTATGTAAAATTGAATTATACATTACAGCTAATAGTATTCCATAATTAATGTACTTGACCAAATTTTCTGAATATCAATTCAGAGCACTCAATTTACTATAGGAAAGAGAAGGTACTCAAACAATGACAATATCGAAAACTAGGAATGGGTATGGTTAATTCAGAATGTCTGGTTATTGTTTTATAATTGTCAGCAAAGAATGTAGTATTATACACATGAAGAACTGCTATTATTAATTAAAATTAGGCAAATATTTTCTTGTATGATTAAAAAGGAGAAAAAGAATACTTTGAGAGTTAATTTTTATATCTTAAAAAGTAACTTGCAGTTTTTTTAGTTAATTCATACTAAAAAAATACTATCTATATAAGTTAAAATAATAAGGGAAAAAAACAATGAATTAGTTAAACAACAAACTGGTTCCATTTCGCTGATTTTTGCTTCATATGAAAACTAAAGACATCTAGATATGCTATCAAAGGTTGACTGCCATCGTTTTGGCAATCTTCGTTTTGGAAAAATATCGAACTACAAAACTTTTCTTATAGAAATTCTTCAACGGAATTCAACACTAACCACAGCACCAATTTCCAAAACTTTATTTCACATGAAAACGCTTAATTAGCTCCTAGATATTAACTACCTTCCTTCTTCAAGATAAATGGGAAAAACACAAATTTGTCGTAGTTTCAATGGGAAATTCCCTGGAACAGTTTGTCCGTCAAAACCACAGTACCAAATTTGGAAATTTTTATTTCATATGACTTCTAGATATACCATCAAACGAACTCTGTCTTCCACCGACATTCGTTTGCGAGGGGAAAATTCATAAATAGCGAATATTGGCTAAATTAATAGCGAAGATGACGACGAATATTGTCGAAATTATCCAGTTATTGAGACTGAGGGCTCTCTCTAATTTTCATTTTTCAATAATTCTAGAAATAAAGGTGGATGGGGCACACAAAATTTGATAATTTATCTAGTGTTCATGATCTTTTATATGAAACAAAAATGGATACAATCGGTACATGAAATAGTTTATTTAGTGATGGTGAATCTCCCTTCCCCTACATTGAATAAATTTAAAAGTACATTTCAAAAATGGTCGGTTTTAGAAATAATGATGCTGCTGATTTTATATAAATTATATGACCTTCATAAAACCATTGCTGTCATTGATTTCAAGGGAAATAAAATAACGAAATTGCTAGATTTGTTGTGCAGTGAGAATGGTTATTTGGTTTTGCCAATTGTATTAAATAAATGGATGACGGGCGAAAATTGGAAAACACAATTGAATCAAATAATCAACGAAGGTAGCTAATATATTTATCAAACAGAAAAGCGAAATGGTTTGGATTTTTTCCCCCCTTAGCAAGAAAAAAAAAAAGTTAACATTTAACCAATTTAATTTAAACCTCATTCGAATGAGCAAATATAAGAAACAAGATATACAGACCTAAATGCAAGTAAGATAACAGCTAATTGGCGTATTTATCTTTAGTTAATTATCTGTTATTTTGCTGAAAACTTTCGTTTAATTTCTTTACGTTCTTATAATAATAATTATGTAATTGTGTCTTAAGATATTTATTGAAACAAAGTAATCGAATAAAATTAGTAAGTAAATGAGTTCAACAATATAAATTTGGTGACAGAGTATCATTTTTTAAAATTGAATTTTCATTGGTCATGAATAATTTAAAAAATGACATGTAACCACTTTTACTTTCTCGTATACAAAGAAAAAAATTCCGCAAAGAATTCGCTCCAAATTTAACGTTTTAAATCACATCCGAGTCCGAAAAACTCTTTTTGGTGTAATGAGCATGATAATTAAAAATGGGCTGAGCAAGAATGATTAAATTTGGTATGTAATATTATGTAGTTATTATTTTAAATTGTATTTCATATTTGTAGATCTTGAACAAAATTTCAAAAAACAAAAATGGACTCCGTCGAAGAGATTTCTATCTGTCTGTCAGTCCATCCGCAAGAGGATTCATAAAACAAAAGTAATAGTAATTCAAAACTACAAAACGCTACGGGTGATATTTCATATGCAGATTTATCAACAAATTGCAGATGTGCATGTAATTTGCGCCCAAATATATTAGGGGGATTGTTGATCTGTGAATATGAAGATTGAATGCGCATATGATAGTTTAAAAAAATGATTTCGATAAATAAAATTTTGTATGCCATTCTAAGATTAAAATAGCAGTTCTGTGTCAACTTTTGGACTAAGTCGATAAGGGAGTCCAAAAAGCATACCCAATTTTCCTTATTATATTAAAAAACACAAAATGGGCATACATGCCACAGCCATGCAAACAGGCACTCATGCATATGCGGACTAGTGATACCTTTGAGGGAGCCAGCTTTTCAATACAATCTCAATTTGCTATAAGTTCAGAAGATGTAAAGCAAGACAGAATGGAAACCGAGCAGAAGACGTGTTTGCTTTAAATATACCAGAGAATCGTGGGACGAACATTTCCTCTGAATTCGAAATAGTTCAAAGGGGGTGGGTGGGATATTTTTCATTGATTACAGTAAGTCAAATATTTACATTACAGAAATTTACTTATTCACGAATTCTATCATAAAGGGTGCAAATACCATAATGAAGACTTCTTCCCTGTTGTAAATACTACCATTTTTCGACACGCTGTATTTTACAGACTGCATTCAAATGCTCATTTTATTTTTATCATCCAATCTCATAAACACAAAAAACCCGATATCCTTTCATTCGGTACACTTTCCATCCGAATTCCCAGAAACATTACGATTTCATTATAGGCATATTTCACACGATACGAACGGACGAAATAACAACTGAATATTTATGAAAGTGGAAAAAGAAATATCGAACCAATTAGAAAGTTCTTAGAACACAGACTCCGAATTATAAGGAAGTAATAATCAACACATCGAGATTCCATGCACTACAGCCCAACACTTAATAGTGCAAATATAAACAATGGGAGAACTGTCATTGAGTGGAAAACGAAAGAACCCTGTTTGAGGCACTAGGCTCAAGGATAGGGTTCAGTTTCAAATGGGTGAAAAAAAAAATCGAGCCATCGTTACTAAAGTGATGAATATACATGCTTAGTTTTTATTCTTGCTTTTTTTATAAAGGGGAGATCAAAACATCCCCACCAGGCGGTTAATTGAGAGTGGAACTTTTAGCACGAACAGCTTCATTCAAAACGAAACAGGAGATATCGTGGATTGGAAAGGGGAGGCTGAAAAGCCGGAAGTTCTAATTGGCGAGAGAAGAGGCATGATGCAGATGTCGAATTTTAAAAGAAGGGCCTTCTATTGACTATTTATAACTGTTTTCCGCAGGAAGAAGCGCATCTGGGTGCCCCTAACTTTTGTAATTCCATCGCAACCGAAAATAATACTTGCACGAACAGTCCGAACTATTAGCATTCGTTTTAACGTATATTCTAAGGTTATTGACCTTTTCATTCCTGGAAATAAAGCAGGATTTATTTTTTTGGGAGAGATAGATAAAAATCAGATTTTTAGAGGTTTTAATAAAAAGTAACTCTTCTATGAAGGCATAAGTAGTCTTTAAAAAATCATAGCACTTCCAGGACAAAAAACATACTGAATTTTATGTAATATCGAGACTTAAATAATACGCATTCAAGAAATTTAATCTTTTTTTTTTCTGCACATCGTTAGGCATTAACAAATAATAAACTGCACTCCTTCGGTGATCAACTCGCCCTCCCTAATAAATAATATTAATTTAATAATGTCAACTAACATGAGATTTGAATTGGAACATTTTTTAACCTATAAGTTATATAACGCTAAGTTAAATTTTTTTTAGTACTTGTTTCCATAGCGACGATCATTACAATTTAACAGCTCAATTTAAATACGACAAATAATACAAATTTAATTTACAGAGTCCTTCATATTGATATTATATCACAGAGTAGTATGTTTATATCATATTAAATAAGTTAATATCTTAATTTTCATGAAGTATACATTCAGAATGCGAATTAATAATATTAAAAAAAATCAATAGAAGAGCAAACTCTATATTTTCGACTAACTGTAATTGCTTTTTTCTTTAATTAAAAAGAAATTCCTATTCAAGGCATTGTTACTATGAGCAATAATTCAGAAGAATCCTTCCGATTTGAGCATATAATAAAAAGTTGATTTTTCACAATCGGTTATTTCACTTAATCGGTATCGACTACATACCAGCTTTCATTTAAAGACGCTCTATTCATGGCGGTAATTTATTTATCTCATAAATATTACCGCCATATTAAATTAAAAAAATCCAGGGATATAAATTTTCATGAAAATATTTTTACATCATACTATTAAATTAAAGAATACAGTGACAAATTTTATTTCTGTACTATATGGTCCATTATATTAAAGATTTTTTAACAAAATTATATACACAATCATAAGAATACTTTTAATTGTTGAAGAATAAAAATACATAAATGTTTTTCGCCAGAACACATTAGTAAATTCGGAAGAATTCGTGCAAACGATATTCTTTTTTAAATAAATAAAAATCAGACGATAAAAGAATTTCGTCTAAAACTTAATTTTTACAGATTTAATATAGAGATTAAACATATACGTAGTTTAGTCCCGAGAAATGCTGGATAAATCAGTTAATCCTTTTACATTAATGAAAGAAATAGTAGTAAGCGTGAAAACTTAATTCTTTTCTAATAGCCACACATTCCACAATAAAACGATTTCCTCTACAACACGCACACAACGAACACTAAGAATTTACAGAAAATAGAAAAGCTTTCGATAATTATTAAAGGATATGTTCTACATATTATACAATATCCTTCACAGGAAATAATGATTTCACAAATAAGTACACGGAATTATGTCTACACACATTGCAGAGAATATTAATTTATAACATCTGGCTGTTGCCATAGTAACGCGAAATGTATTCGCAGGTAATAGTTACGAGTTTTAACAAATAGACAAAAGCTGAGGCTCTCAGACGAGGGGGGAACAATCAATAGAAGCGTACATTATGTGTGATGAGATGGCTCCAGGATAATCCAGTTTTCAAAACAGAGACAGCCTGTTCTCAATATTTATTAACGAGGCTTAAGAATTCCGCATACACACGAGAAACGCCCTCTGGAAGCTGAGGGAGCTTGCTTAACTTTCATATCGGAACACAAAGGCATTCTTGTATGATGAATCAACAAAAGGAGGTGCGACAAAGGGGTTGCACTTTGATCTCTAGACACAAAACAGGCACGTAGTTGAATGTCAGATCCAACACAATTAGAAGGATGGATACATAGATTACAATAACACTGCATTAATGAAAAGTTAATATACCGCAAAATAACATGAAATCATTAATAAAAGGGATGATGTAGCTACAAAATATGAAAAAAAAAAATCATAAGGGAAATTATAGTCTTAATATAACAGCATGTACTACAAAAAACGCATTCATTTAAAAATTAAACAGCTTTAAAAACATCGACTGGTAAATTAACTAAGAAGTAAAAATAGGTGGCGCTTTACAATACAGTTGCAATAAGATGTTTTACAAGGGTAAAAAAATGTATAAATTTTTTTTAAAGTATAATTTTTTTCATAAGCAATCGTTTCACAATCAATTCATGCACATTTCACAGGTGGAGTCAGATTATGTGTTAGGCAACTTACTAGGGTTTTCACATTATTTAAAAAATATTTTCAAGGTGATTTAATTTTGCTCTTTAATTTAATTTCAAGGACAACGGAATAACAATTTATAGGATGCCAGACCCTATTACTAAACAATATTTAGATTAAGCTGAAATAGAGTAATTAAATATTAATGTTAAGTTTGACCACCACTTTCAGATCAACTCTAAACAAACTCTTTAGAAAGCTATTTGCTATTAAATATTTTGTCATTTTAGTTAGCTGAAATTGGCCACTTAAAATTGTTTTTAAGGATATCAAAATCAATATAAAATATCTTGTTTTGGCGGATGGGAGTCCCAAGAAATGCAATGCCAAAAGAATGGCAGAAGGCTTAATTCGGGCTTGTTTACAACACAGAAGTGAAGAATAAAAGTTTCAAACTTCCACCACATTACCAGTAAAGGATGCGCATGTCTCATAAATCACCAGACCATGATTGTCCTCCAAAAATGCTTCTTTTAATGAACTCCACAAGATTGTATTGAAGAGAGTAAGGAGGGTGAATGTGAAGGCCAATTCATGGTATGTTTTTTAGTAAATTTGATGTAATTCAAAGCAATGGTTTCCTTTTCGAAATTTAGAAAAGCAAAAACCACTAGGATACAATAAGGTTGGTCTCAATTTTGCATTGGGCATGAAATGCCCAATCAATCTTCTAACATGCGAATATCTTATACATTTGAAGACTAAAAACTCTGCCCTATGAGACCATTCTTTTAAGGAAGAGATAGAGGCACCAGTAGACAACATTTCACAGGAGAAAAAAAATTATTAAGTCTTTCAAAATGGACATCAGTATCAGATGATGTATTTTAAAAAGTTGATTTGACAAATTGTTAGCAATTCGATCACTGACAAATATGAAAGTTCCTAGAAAAAAAAAAGGAATAAACAGTAAAAAAGTGACAAAGAAGGAGAAAAAAATTCCGAGAAAAGGTGTCATTTGGGAAGACGCACGGTAATGCTCTCTTTAACGATAGGTGAAGGAAAACACCTCCAGAGACGACGCCCCTTTTCGTTCCGCAGCACCACGCCCCCCACACTCAATCCGCAGAAGAATGGTACAACTTTTGCTTTAAAAAATAATTCAGAATGATAGTCTTTGATCAATGTATTTTCAGTTGGACGATTCCATTTTCGTCCGATTTATTGCGATTTTGAAATTGGTAAATTCAAATTCAGGGGCGGGCGGCCTTTTTCCGGGACGGTCTACTAGTTTTTTCAAGATGTTGCGTAGGTATGGTAAACTAAAAAAAAAGTCTACAATATTTATTGCAACAATAAATACGGAATATGCACTTACCTACATAACTACAAAAGTAATAATAATAGCAAGATACAAACATAAATAACAGCCGTCAGTGCTCTATAAATATGTTTCTTTTATTATGCGCGTTTTAGATCTTAGTAAAAGCGATCACCATAAAATGTCTCAGTGGTCCACTGGTCGACCGCGATCGATTTAAGACCCACACCTGCTTTAACGGTTATGTTTTTTAAATGTTAAATAGATATCTTCTTTAGTTTACGAGAAAATCTTCCGACTTTGTTCATTAATTTAAGTGTTTGTGGATTATATTAAAAATTGGGGATAATTATAGTTTCGAATTACAGCGCATTTGAATGGTTTAATTTCAGTTTATAAGGAAAACAATAATTCGATGCACGCACCGGCACGGGTTGGTAAAATTAGTGCTCGCCCCATTTTGAAACTAGATGAGGACTATTTTTCGACAGACTTTACTTTGAAACGCAATAAGATGTAGAGAAGAATACTTAAAAAACTTCTCATTTTTCAAATTCCTATGTCAAGCTACATATGACTACAGAGCGTCTCATCTCAACAAATTAAATTAACAACAGATATGCGAGCAAGGTGTATATCTAGCGGAATATGGGCTTGAACTTGTCACCATCTATCTTCATATAGGACGGAAATTCACCTACCAAGCTATATGAAGAAGCAATAACCATAAAAAAAAAATGCAGCATTAAATGCTGAATAAAAAGATCCAATAGCAAATAATTATGAAACGAATTTTACTGGAAGCATTCCAACTCTAAATGATTTTACAACTACATTTTCAAGAGTTGAAAGTTCCGGAAATACGAAAGACGCAACAAAAAATTTTTTCAATTCAATTCGATTCGATTGCCATAGTTCGAAAAATATTTTTCTTGACCATTTTGGATTTCGTTTTCTTCCGAAAAAGTAACTACGATGCCTTATTAAGAAAATATTTAATTATAGCTGAAATAAGCATATAACGTAATAATTTTTATGTCATAATCAAAGAATTGGTATTTTGAAGATAAGAATGATCTAAAGCGAATTACTTCAATTTTGAACATGTTCCTATGAAAATGATGAGACCACCAACTTTCCATTCCGAAACCGAGTTTGATATACGAAATAGGATTCTCACATTACATGACGATTTTGGCATCGCAAATGTCTGGTCCCGAAGCCAAGACAGGGCCCAAGAAATAATTTCACAACTTTACACAAAATACTACATAAAAGGATCGTCCATCAGTTCCAAAATTTTTTCAAGAGAACAATTAATTGATATCAATACAAAATTTTGTTCTTAAATCGGACATGATCTAGAATAGTATTTCAATATATGGCCAGTTTTCTGGCTACCATTGGCACCAATTTAAGAGAGAAGTGTTATTTTACATTCGTTTCGTGTATTCGTTTAAAATAATGCATAATTATTGGTACATTGCATTGTCAAATATAATCTTTGAACCATTAGCGATACATGTACGATAAATAAAGAACCCTTGTTTAAGAACATTTTAATTGAATCCTTAAATATTTGTAAGATTTTAATGTTTATTTACAATTTACCAACGAATGAAAAAATTTTTATAAAGAATTTTATTATTTGCCATCTCAAGAGAATTTTATAATTTTTCATCTGAATTTTAATGCCATCGACTCTTATAATAATCTGTAAATATCTTTTCCCTGGTATGAAACCAAAAATCCCATTTATAATTTGCGGTGGATAAAATTATTCAATTATTCAAGCAATGGCAACAGCAGTTAGCTCTCCGTATTTATGATGCGTTATTTTAACACTTATTTTTCATGCACATTCTCTGCTTTATAAATCGTCATAGATCCAAAACATTGTTTCGATATTTGAACAATTTAAGTCAGTGTGTATGGATTTAAATGTAAGCAGGGAGTATTCTATTTAAAAGGAGGAAAAGATTTTATTCTCTTAAATAAGAATATAAAGAATGTATAGATTACAAATTATTCGCTGAAAAATAGTAAAAGAGCTTAATTGAAGGCATGCTAAAAAGAGGAGACGTATAGTTGTTTAACTTTTTAGATTGCATTTTTTTTCTAGTCATGAAGAAGAAAAGTGATATATATTTAAGTCTATTGGATAAATTAAATATAATTAATTTGGTTGATTATTAACTAAACAACAAATCAAAACGTATCATTTTGAGAGATAATGAATTGAAATATCCAAGTTTCTAAAATTGAAAAATTTATCCCAATTTACAAAACTTAAAGTTTGAGAAGCTGATGGTAAGAATACTTTCCATGACTCTAGAAAGAGTTAAGTTTCCAACGGATGTTACCTCTACACAAATATGCGGGCCGCGATGGCCTGATAGTAAGTTCTCGGTCTCGGAACCGGAGGGTATCAGGTTCGAGACTATCCAATTTCATCGAAGAACCGTCGTGTAAGCGGGCCTGGTGCACGTTAAATCCGCCGGGGTCAAATGTTTCCACGTTAGTGTGTTGTGGAAGTTTGGAGAAGGGGGATTTTTGCTCAGATGTCGTCCTCATAATCTGACCGCAGTTCAAAATTGCGGTGGCCTTTATACCAAATTTGTAGATTTCTATCAAATTTGAGCAAGATTCGCTAAGAAGAAGTTTGGCTGTTGAATATAATTTAACATAGCTACAAAATGAAGGGAAATAAATAGATACAATTGGATGCACAGAATTAAATCTATAATCTAGACACAATAAAGTTGACAGTCTGTCGGTCTGTACATTCAGAAACATGTAAAAGCGATTGCACAAAAGCGCACTGATTTAAATTTACCAAATCTGATTTATGATTTTGTGACTACCAGCGTAAATTTGTGCCAAATTTTTGTTTCGATCGGTTAGGGAAAAAATGTATCATAAATATAAATTCAATTTTCGGATATTCTTAATCGCATGCCAAGAGTTAATTACTCAGTAACTCACCATAGATGACACGATAGATTCAGTAAAAATGCTAAATATAAGATAAAGGTTTATATTGTGCGTTCTCAGGGATAATACAGTAGTGTATCAGTGTGCATCTTTAATACAGTAGTATATGCGAGAAAGTTTAGTGAAGACCATTCCTGCTGGTTTTAAAGCCAATCACCGAATGTTTTACAACTACCAATCAATAAGCGCCCTAAAGCAGCCGGTGAAAATTTAATACAGAACTTTTCCTCTACATAAAAATGAACTGATCTGCATATAAAACAATATTTCAACGACAATTTGACAAGATTTCCCAAAGCATTATTTTACAAATGCCAATTTAACTTTTTCCATAAATTTTAGCATGGAACAAGAATTTAAAAAAGAGAAAGAAGGACAGAATACTTTGCCCTCATTTTTCTTTGAAAACAAACGCTTTTGGAAAATCTTTTCCGTTAAAAAGTTTTTAACGAGGCAAAGAACGTATCACTTACACATATCCCACTGCCAGAACCCATTTACTTCCTCATGATTAATGGTAGGATCAGGGCTAGGAATTAGCGTTGTTTATAATTTTTGGTTTTAAGTATTAGAATGTAGTGAGGCCAATTTCACGTGTAGTTAAAGTAATTACAAAAAGTCAATTAGCTTCTAAAAGGATAGGCTACTTAAAAACCTGAAGCGATATTTTCCGCCACTTTCTCTTTTTAAACCAATTTTGCTCTGGTCAACAAAACATGCTGAAAAATGAGGTATGCATGGAAAAAAAGCAAATGAATTATTTCTCCGGAGTAGTAGTTAATCCGTTTAAGATAAAATAAACTATAGTTTTATTTGCATTTTTATTTTCGTACTTTTGACAGGAAATCGCTTGGTTTAGTTCTTCTTGGAGAAAATAAAAATTAACAGAAATATTTATTGAAAAGTATTCTTTAACTCGTGTCACAATGGGCTTTACTTAATGGCTCAGAAAACAAATTCAAAATAAAATGGAAATTGATGGATTACGCCCATTTTCTGCTCTTTTAAAACGTAAAAATGTTTAAAATTTGTTTAAGCTTGATGGGTATTTTTTTAAAAACTGGTTAAAATAAAAAAAAAGTAGTTGGAAAATTTAAAAACAAATAAATAAATTATCAAGAATGTATTAAGGCCTTTTTCTTTGATACTTTAAAAGAAACTAAACACGTAGGATTCTTTTTTTAAAAAAGCAATTTTGTCATTTAAAAAGATATACTTTTTCAAATGCATTTCTCAGTTTGAAAGTTACATGAAGTTGTACAAAAAAATTTGAAGATCATCTTAACTATAATTATAAATACATTATTTCACCAACACCAATCGGACATTAAGCAAAAATTACACTTTACTTTTAAAACTTTTATTGGACATAAATCTATTATTTTCCTTTATTTGCATTTTTTTTGGTTTTGTTTTTATTTCACTGAACACTTACACCGGAGATTAAAGATTATTTTGCGATCGAAAAAGAACTTGCGAATAGAAAATAAACAAATAAAATCTTTGAAATCGGATTTAGTCATTTTGAAGCCATACATAATGCACATAAAAAATGGCAAATAAAATAATGGCGTAAAAAAGTCAATTTAGTATTTAAATTTCAAGACATTTTAATTTAATCAAATATTGATTTATTCGTTGTTGATTTTAGCACTTTTTGCACGGTTTATTTCTTTAGCATTTTTGACAATGTTTTATAATTTATTAAGCATTTTTGACAATGTTTTATTAGTTACTTAGCATTTTTGTAAATGTTTTATTATTTATATTTAGCATTTTTGTAAATATTTTATCATAGCATTTTCGCAAATGTGTCTCGTTTATTAATTATAGCTATGCAACATTCGCATTTATGCATAATTAAAGTAGACATTTAAAAAAAATACATAATTATTCAGTGAGCGATGAAAAAGACAAGAGATTGGCCAATTTTACTTGACATAGTGTTACTATTATCCTAACAATTGAAAAGTCAGTAATTTGTATTCTTTTAAAAACATTTCTTTTTATTGACTATAAGCTAATAACTTTTTAATCAACTGGCGTGCGTTCCCCCCCCCCCTGGACAGGCGTTAAAGTTTCGCCACTGAAAGCTCTAATTTAAAATTTGGCATAAAAAAACAGCTTTGATTATGTAATATACAAGGGGAGGATTTAAATCGCTTAGAAGCAATTAATTAAATAAGGTTTTCGTTTTTTATTTTTTTTAGATGATTTAGAAGCTCTGACACTAGTGGCGAAACTTATTTCGAAATTGCTTTAGTCAGTAAAATGCGAGAGACAGAAAAAATGTCTTGCTATAAAAATGTACATTTAAACCGACCAGTAAGAAAAACGTTTAGTTATATATTTGCAGTCGAACAGAAACTGCCACCACACGACCCCCCTTACCCTGAGGTTACCACTCTTTTTGTAAAGAGACCGCAGAACTCATTTTTATTCGCGAGTCGTTACTTTTTAATGTCAACAACATCATTAGCAAACGTGGTGCAGGTTTTTATTTTTTAATTTTATTCCAACACCACAGCGAACCGGAAACACCCTCGCAGAACAAATAGGGACATAGGGTGTAATAAAAATATTTCTTTTTCTTTTTTTTTTAAACCCTCGGCAGCACGTGCTTTGAGACTTGAACCACTCTGACTCGAACAGTAGAGCATTTGTGGCCGTTTTATTTATTTGTACCTTTTTTTTTATATATTCATTGGGTGCGTTTTCCGGAGTTGGCAACCCTCCAGGATTGGAGAAGACACGCGACCTTAATCGACGTTCATTGTTGTGTCTTTCCGGAGCACATTTCTCTCCCCCCCCCCTCTCCAAGCGTCCGAACGGGCATCCGATTCTTCGACGAAAGTATTTTTTTAGGGGTAAAGTGATTTCCATCTAGTATCATAGGTACAAAAACTACATTTGTTTTCGATTTTATTTTGTTTGAAAACATCAACACGAGTGTCGTTTATATTAGCTATAACCCATTTAGAAACTGATGCATAAAGATTTGGAGGAAACATGCTCTTAATGACACTGGTTAAGTTAACTTACTAGTTGTTTTTTTTGTAGTTTGGTTTCTGTTTTGCTTTTATAGAATATATTTATTCACTTCAATCATCCACGATGCTATTATATAGTTGTAGAAAATATAACCCATTTCCCATTCCTCATAGATTCATGATCTTTTTTCGTTCTTAACGACTTGAGAAATAAAAACTATTTTATCCTAATGCGAGACTTACTACTACAGAACTTTTTTATCCTCCTAATTTACATTTCCCCATTAAATCTTTCCGATCAAAACAAATTGAAAGCATAACACAATGATTAAAAAAAATTCCTCCCGGCAAGATGGAAAGCAAAGGCTGATTGATTCCTTTACATTTGAATTACCATCTGACAACATATATTGTTGATGCAAGAAACAATTAAAATTAGAGCGGTAAAATCAAGACTTTTAAAATCAATTAATTAAAAAAGAACACTATTTGAGCATTTTTTTCGCTCAACCTGCCAAAAATATGGTGTTATAATTATTTTATATTACAATGAAATTTAAAAAAACTGTCTATTTACACTAGGAGGATTTATACGCAAAATTCAGTTTCGATCAGGACACCGCGATATTCCATCGAAAAATATATTATTCACCGTATTTTAAACTATAAATCTGATTAAGTTGAAACATGAAATATATATTGTTACGAACGTAATTGAGCTTCCTAGAACGATTAGTGTCTTTATAAAAAATACTGATTTAGTCATCAGATATCTTTAGGTATCGGATATCTCAGAGCTTGACGACAAAATGGATAATACCCGATACAACGAGAATTTTCTCGATACGCTCATTTGGAAAAAGACCACAAGAAGTTTCTAGTTTTGCCTCCCAGGAATTATAAAAGGCCAGCAATTTCAAGCTCAGTAGTCAATCTTAAAAGTCCTAGATAGGAATCGCGAATTGAAACCTGTCTGGCCGCTTTGTGCGTTGTCACTAAGAAATTTCTACGTGTGGGCAAACTGAACTGTGTATTCGTCTACGCCGTATATAGTTATCATCTGTAAATATTTGTTGTCTTTGTAATGCCCTTTTTTCGTGTAAATAAGCATCGTTGTCTTTCTACTCGGGAGTGCCCATTGTGTGCTCACACCATATACATCCAGTACATAAACGAACCCAACGGGTAAGAAATCCGTAACAATTATATTATATACACCATATCAGAAAAGCAAACATTCTGAAAGCATTCTTTAAACTAAAGGATACAAAAACAAGAAAGGCTTATTTCGGTCAGAGCACATTAAACCCTTCCGAAATAGAGGCTTTCTTCCATCTTTCAATTAATCTCAATCTGGCTTTTATATATGCATGTTATTATCAAATGTTATTACCAAATTATCAAGCGTTTAACAGATTTTTCCTTCACCTAGGAGGATTCCTACTAAAAGACCAGATTGAATTGGAACACTGCGAGATCTGTCGGGAAATATATCTTCCTCTATCTTTCAATCTGGTTAGGCTACATTTGCTATATAAGTAAAATTTAATTCACTTTAACGCTTGTCTGATTACCCTTAGTTCTTTCGGGTTAGTATATATTGCAGTTAATTATCATCCCGATAAAATTTGGGTGAAGCAGAATTTGTCAGTATGATTCAAAGACTGATATTTAACTTTTTTTCCCCCCCATTCGCCCGAGATAGAAAACTAATATTAAAACTAAATGTTTTTACATCCATAAAAAATTAAAAATTCAGCTTAAAACCTACACATTACGTTTTGTTTCGTTTCCTAGTGTTTTGAAATAATAATAAAAATGTAACGATTTTTTTCGCAATTTTTTTTTTCAAAAAAAAAAAAAAAAAATGTGTACGGAAAGCGGTTAATGAATTGTCTAGTTTTTTAAAAAAAGAATTCCTTAAACTACAAGGATTTAAGAGAACAGGTTAATTTTGAACATATTACAGTGCACATCGAAAATATGCAAGTTGCATTAGGCTGAAACATGTTATATAAGCACCATTTTAATTAACAACATCAAATTATCTATCAAGCGATTGAAAGTTTTCTTTACCGATACAAATTGAATTTCCGTGTTCAAAAATATGTATGCCAACTTCTGTTACACAGAAATTCAGACCATTTTCGTCAAATATTCAATTGTGAGATTTTCATTCATTGCTGAACGCTGAAAAAAGATTCTGCTAAATATACAAGCAGTTTGCTCGTGGAAATTATAGTACCGAAAAAATTAGATGACAGATTAACCAGGCAGATTTGTTTTTAATAGCAATAAGATGTTATCTGACTGATTAATAAGGATTTTTGTGTATACAGTGAATAGAAAATAAATGTAAGACTATTAATATATCAAGACTTTAACGTAAATGACAATTCTATACTTAAAAGTTTTCTTTTCAGAAATTATGATAAAAGATTTAAAGGAAACTAAACATAACCAATATTCCTAGTGAACCAATAAATCACCAAAGGCGGTTAGTCTATATACTTATAATAAAGCTCAATGTGTGTGTGTGTGTGTTGGCGCTCTACAGGCCAGACCGTTGGACCTACAGCTACCAAATTTGGTACATGTATACCTTGGAAGTCCGGAATGTGCACCTCGGAGCCCTTTTTTCGAATTTTTAATTAGAATTTGAATTAATTAAAATTTAAGCGAAATTTCGACGTTTTTCCGCTATAACTTCCGAAAATATGATCGCATAAACATGATTTTTACATCAATTTAAAGATAAAAAAATTAGCTTTCTAACGGTATCAGTTTTTGTAATTTACAACGTAAGCTTCTATTTTTAACGAATTTTTAAAGAAATATTTTAACTATGTTTTTATCACGTGACTGGATAAAATAAAAGAATGCTGGAAGTTCAAATAAAAAAAAACTATAATCGTAAATCAAGTCTAAAGAAATGCAACTTTCAGCACGTGACTGGATAAAATAAAAGAAACATAAAATGAGATATTTTCTAAAAAAAAAAATAAATGCAAAGCAAAGGTTTCTTTAATCGTTTGCAATATCTAAGTCATTTATTCCATAAATCATCTTTATTTTGCCTGATTGCCTTTATATAACCTGATTGAATTTAGACAGGATATGCATTGAAATCCCGACTTAATGGCATATTTATGTAATCGTTTGCAATACCTGGATCATACTTTTTTTCCCTTTCTCGCTTTCTTTAAAAAAACATTTAATATTTTGGCAACATCATCGAATTTTTTTTTAATATTTTGAAAGCATAACCGATGGTTAAAAATGACTGATTTATAAAATTAAAGAATATTATTAGGAAAAGGTTTACTTTTAGAACTTTCCGTCCATTATCTTAAAGAAAATATTAATTTCAGGCCAATCAATGCCCGGAATTACTTCAAGGCTAATGAATATGTGATTTAATTGAAAATTTTAGAACGCTTTACACATGGCGAACCAGCTGGTCGCCAAAGGCGGCTAGTATTAAATAATCTCTTTGGGGATTCACAAAGTCAAGCAGACAATTTTATACTCAGAAGTAATTTTTTTTCCTTTTCAGGAATCATGATGATAAAAGATTTAAAAGAAATTAAACACAACAATTATTCCTGGTGAACCAACTGATCGCCAGAGGCGGCTAGAATTTAATAATCCCTTTGGGGATTCACAAAGTCAAGCGGAAGGGAAGGCGGTAAATAAACTGAGTGAACAAAATTACTAATGCAGATTTTTTCTCTTCTGTAGGCCAATATTTGGTCAGCAGTTTATAGGAATTAAATTTCTTAATGAGGTAACAATTAAAAGAACAATAGGAAAAGGAAACTGGGGTTTTTACCTAGCTCCCACAAGCAGGTGGTCGCCGTCTTTTTCTAGCAGCTTGAAGTGGTCGCTGTGCGTCTGGTTGCCGATGAAGCGTTGCACACGTTCGCCCGCTGAAATACAAAGAAAAAAAAGTTTTAAAACTTCAAATAAAATTCTTGAGGGCATAATTTATATGAGATGTTCACAGATTGTTTTAGTTTTACAAAATGCAATGAGAGAAAAATATGCACAGTGGAAATATTTCAAACTTTCTGAATAACAGATTCAAAAGTTTGGTTGAAAGAATCGCAAAAATGATTTTAAAAATAATGTTACAAATTCTAAAATTTAACTAGAAACTCTCGAGGCAAGTGATTTATCGAAAATGAAACAATTTAATAATAAAATAAAAAAATACTTTAACATTTTTAGAATTAGAAAATTACAAACATTAAATCTAATTTTTGATTCATTGACACGGATTGTCGGAGTAGCCAGATATCGATATGATATCAGTAAATTTAAGATTAACAACACATCGATATGATTTAGGAAAGGATGTTTTATTCCATTTACTATGCAATGATTACTTCTAGCTAGAATGAAAATAATGTGTAACTACTTAAGCTCACATCTAACATTAAAATTTATTTATATATATTTCAGAAGTTAGTGAAAAAATTGAGTTATTTATTTTTAATAAACAGTCAACAGTTATGCAAAAGATATAAATGATAATTATTAATAACATTAGTGCTGTATGAATAATTTTAAATAAGAACGTCATGCAAAATTGTTGTTGTTGTTACAATCATCAACTCAAAGTTGAAGCGTTTTAATGACGGCCAATATACTACTTTTGCTAAGATGATTTAAATATCGTACTGAATTGGAATATCTTTACTTTCAAAATCGAAGTGCATCGAAAGCGTTTTAGTTCCACAAGCTAGAAGTACTCAAATGTTTCACTTTCAATATTTATAAAATATCGAGAGCCTTATCAGGTACATATTGAAAAGGACTGCGATTACAGTTCACCCAAAAAGCTCAGAATAAAATAATATCGCGTCTTTTGAAAGTCTATCTCTTATAAATTTGATTGCATGTAAAGGCCTTATCACACGGCAAAATATCGTCGACACTTTCGGTTAGCAAACGACAACGAAAGTGATGTCACTTGTGTGACGTCACTTCAAAGTTTCACATGATTGGTTGAATTTCGTTTGCGGACAATATTTCCGACGGTATTTTCTAGCTGGTTAGAAAAGGTTGTCGATTATGAAACTTGCTTGATCGGTTCTGAGGGTGGAAACAAAAAATTGCTGACTGAAAGTGCAGACGATATTTTGCCGTGTGATAAATTGTGTTCCGCGATTCCTTTAAAAAGCTTTAAAAGTTCGGAATACTTCCTCCCAATCATTCTTTTTCTATTCTCTGCAATCCTATTCGGAGCGCGACGTAGCCATGGTTTGAAAATCTTAATATTTGAAAAAAGAATCATGAATGAATAAAATATATAATTTCCCAGAACTCCACGGCTGTTTTTTTTTCTCTCCAGCAATAGCTGCATTTCATTAGCACATTTTAAAACTTTTTAAAAAAAGTCATTTACGAATAAAGAATACAAACATTAATCGCACAATCGAAGTTCACATTAAAAAAAAAAAAACTGTACAAGTGAAAGGTTTGTTGATATACAAATAATGTATTATTTTGCTGCTTACGAAATTACAGCCTGATTCATGATTAAATATCTCAAGTTTTTACAAAAAACAAACAAAAAAAAATCTGTTTTATTTAAAAAAAATTATTTATTGCACATTTTAAAATATTATTTAAAGCACTCTTACAACAAGGAACAACAACAAAAAAGGTAGTCGGGGAACTTCCCGACAGTTTATGGGATTTGATATCAAACTAACTTCCGCAAATGGAAAAACGAAAACGTTAAATTATCAAATTTTCATTGATATCAACCATGACAATAACGAACAAATGCCCAAACAATAAATTCCAAGTTCTATCTTTCAAAACTTATTTATTACAAAACTGGCTTAGTTGAGTTCATATAAATTATCGTATTTCCAATTACACGCACAAGAGGATGTTAGACCAATTTAACGTGCACCAAACCCATATACACTAGGAATGCTCGATGGAATAGAATTCCTAACGGAAACTACTCGGCCTGGCAGCTGCAATTCTGTAAACTGGTCTAAACTACCACCGCTGGTCTAACATCCTCTGAACCACCATTGAGCCACAATTGGAATTAGAAGTCTAAGCGCTTAATTCGAGCAGTTTGATTACAGATTGACGCCGAGTAACTGCATAACAGGGCGCATGTGTTTTTATATTTTTAAAATCCATGTTGCTCTTTCACCATACTTATATAGTTTCAGTAGGCGGTTAAAAAATTTACAAAGCTCGCCTCACATTTTTACATAGATGGTTATTATAAGTTAGGACCTTGTAAATCTAGAAAGACGCTAAGCCCCGTTCTGATGATCTATGGTCTAACGGATTTGGTCATAAATCTGCCAACTGATCTAATCTTGGATCTATGGACGGCGATTGGGAGTTTCCTGTAAATTGTCGGTAAAATGGATATTAAAGAACCCCAGAAAACCACAAGAGTGGGGAAAGAGGACAAAATGCGCCAGATTCTAAGATTCTAAGGCACAGGTCGTTGGTACCGAGCTTCAAAAAAACGATTAACAACTTTCAGGATTTTACCTCTGTCCTTTTTCTATCAATAGCATTCAATGGAACCTTTGCTGTCCCCCTTCTTCTACTAAATGACAATGCTTACATAACATCTTATTAACAAAACCGTGCTGTAATATTTAGCAACACTGTTATCGTACCACATTGATTTTAATTTCACAATTAACTTATATATCTGTCGAATTTTTTAATGACATTCGCAGATATATAAATATATGTTAAGCAAATTGCAAGTAAGAGGACAATACATCTTTTATTTTTACTTTAGTCGTAAGATTCGACGTTTTCGAATTTTTTGCCTTTTCCTGGTTGTGTAGGGGTAAAGGCACTTACAGACCCAGTATCGCAACAGTAAATTATTCAGCAATTTTGTTGTTGTTGCCTCAGCTGCTGAGTTTTAAAAAAATTGTACAATGCTTTGATATTCTAGACTTTTTCATGCTAGTAATCCAAGAAATTTGAAACTGCGTATTTTTTCTTATCCTTTTTTAAATTAAAAAGAAATAACAAAAATAATAAAGCAGCAGAAAATGACATGGGAATAGATTTCTCTTTGTTTAAAGAAAATGAGGACATCTTGTAAGGGTATGTACAAAAAAAAAAAAAAGTTCAGAAGAGGGCGATTTTGTATAATCACCGACTCCACCCCTCTTCACTTCATTACAATAGATCCGATGTCTTTTCGGTTCAATGGCTCAGAAACAACGGGAGCGGCTCATTCCGGCAGGCCGGGGGAGGAGGCCGGGCGTCTCCATGGCAACTCCCCTCCTCGAGAGGCGCGAAAATGATCGGGGCGGTTCGCGCCATGTTGACACTCCGGTCTCGTCCCCGCAGAAAAGAAAATAAATGGAGATGAAAAATGGTGCGGTTGCTAGGAGATGCAGCCCCTGCTCCTGCCACCCGAGAGCGCTAATTTAATATCTTCGCCATTTCGCAGGGGCAAAAATTAAGGGCGTAGCGAAATTCCACGGCACTCGAGATTCGTCTAAGGAACTGCGAGAAGAAATCGAATGCCTAGATGTTATTGCTGAGTTGAGCAGTTTTCCCGCTAACTGAAGACGACGAAACAGCATGATCAAGTGAAACAGCCTGGTTTTCGAAGAACGAGCGCAAAATTTCATTTTTGGGTAACTAATTATGCTTTAGCAGTTATTTATCTAATTTTGCAGCGTAACCCATTCTCTGCCAAGTAAAGAGACATTTCATTTATTGCCAGACCAATTACGAGAAGTATGTTTCAAATGGTTATTAAGTTAAGAATTAACAGCTGCCACAGTGAAAAGATGGAGATAAAATATTAGTAATATTAAATTATGAAATTTTTATTGATGACAACCATAACAATAACGAAAAAAATGCCAAAACAATAAATTCCAGATCTAATCTTTCAAAAGTTTTAAGTTGGTTATTACAAAACTGGCTTAGTTGAGTATATGAATATACTTTCTGGCTTAGAAAAGTATATGAAAAGTCTTAAAACAAAAACACACATAAAAATGTATTAAGCAATCGACAATCAAATACACCATTTAATCATGATGGTGCTTATGCCCATGAAAGGTCTTAAACAACGAAAAAGCATTCAAAAAGCATCACTTATCGACAATCAATATTCACAATTTTATCGTATTGGTGAAGGCATTTAAGTATATAAAAGGCCTTAAAACAAAAACTCAAAAAAGCATTTAGCAGTTGACAACCAATATACGAAATTTTATCGCAATGGTGATGGCGTTTATGTCCATGAAAGATCTTAAACATCGAAAAAGCATATAGCAATAGTCAATAAGCGAAATTTAACCATGATGGTGATGGCGTTTATGTATATGAAAGGCCTTAAAACAAGAATATCAAAAAGTATTTAGCAATTGACAGTCACAATACGAAATTTAATCATCATCAATGATATTAACAATTGAATTTTTGAATTATTTCAAATAAATTGAAGACGATACGCACAGCTAATCAGTGCTTATGAAATCACGTCATTATTTTTAACGAGATGAAATGGTTAAAAAACCAAGACAATCTTAATATTAACAATACAATTGAGTTAAGAATTTTATCGAGACCCAGTCTTTTTGTAAGAAAGAAGTTAAAAAGGTTTTTTAAAGATTACATTCCACCGATGACGTTGTTTTGCAATTCGTCATCAGTATTATATATAAATTTTCTATGGCTGCATTTTCATAGACTCCCTTAAATAATAAAGGATTCCGGTAAAGAGTCCAGTTCCCATATTCAGCACACTTACGGAATACGGCAGTATCACTGAAAAAAGTAAACTAAGAGATTTCAGTAGACTTATTTTATTACTAAAAAGAAACAAGAACAGCCGCAGAGAATGAGAGGTCTTAAACTTTTAATGGAGGAACATTAGCACGATTATGACTGAATTAATGATACAATGTCATCCAAAGTTTTTGAAAAAACTTATAAACTTATTAGCTGTGGTAACTAGTGTAAGAAGTTAGCCACGATATCAACATCAAACGAATAAGAAGAAATTAAATGCAGTCACATAAATTGTTAACTGCTAAAAAAAAAAAAAAAAAAAAATAGTTTTGAAAGTAGTGAACAAGTCTTAAAAATAAAAAAAAAGGGGTAAAAAAAAAAAAAAAAAACAATTTACCTTGAGAAAATAATAAAATAAATCTTACGACATACTGGATACTTTGTACCAGATGGCTAGACTAATATTATATTTTATTCCAAACATAAAAATGGCAATCGCTTTAATTTTTTACAGCTTTTCTTTCGCTACCAGAGTTAAAAAAAACGAAGAATAATAATAATAATAATTAAAAAAAAACCCAACATGATGAGAAACTTTCGGAAATTTCATACTTATATATAAGCATAATTTAGCAAATTTTGAGGGAGAGAGTTCGATTTAATTCACCACGGGAAGCCTAAATTTTATAACATAAGCAAAAGCGAGTAATTTTCCCCCTTTCAATAATTTTAAAAGGAGATTTTGAGAGGGATTTCTTTGACATGTGTAGACTTCTGAAAGGAAGTCTTAGAAACCATATTTATCTTTTCACTCAGAGCACGAGAAAATACTAACATCGTCAATTTTCTAGAGCCCTTTTTATAAAATAAATTAAATCAAAACAGGTAATTGGATCAGGAAATAAGAGAACGTTTTAGAACGAAGTTGATAAGGGCTAAATTATGATGAAAATTTGGAAATTAATTACGATTTAAATTTGATTAAGAGATAATCATTACATTTATACATTACCAATATGTTATTTATTAGATCGCTCCAAATCTATATCTATCGTTTATGCCTGAAATTTAATATGAGCGTGTTTGACACAATTTTAAGTTCACTATTATTTATAATTTAAGCATTTATATATATTAAATAACTCATCTTTTAAGGGGTCACACTCTTTGAGCATGATATTGGAATACAGAATATTTTCTTAAAATTTAATACCAAAAAATACTGAACTAATTTATTTCATTAAGGTCATGAATAATAAAACCAACACAATAAACACATCTAAACAAGTTACAGAAATTTCTTCTAGTGCTCAATACCCCCCCCCCTTTTTTTTGAAGGGGATAATGACAAGTTTCCCTTCCTCCAAGAAATCTAATCCCACTTAACTATTCACTACTAACAGCTTATTTGAGAGCGGAAACTCCAACGCTCTCATTGAAGGTATTCGGGCACCCGGGCCATTAGGGCCGTCTTACGATTGCTTGGGATTAGGACTCGAGTCCAGAAGGGGGCAATTAAGGTAGAAATGAGATTCCTCCTGTCTGCAAACTGTCAATTTAAGTCAACAAGTCCTTAGGAGTTTCCAGCCGCGGGAGCTTCTTATCAAAAGACTTTACTAATGATGAAGCCAACTTCGGAACACGGAGGCACGTGCACGCCTTACTTAATTCTCTCTCTCTCTTTTTTTCACGGGTCGATCCATTGTTCTTGGTGTTAACAAAGCTGTTGATAGCGATGATTGTTAGATAAGTGGTGTCCTGAATTAATCAGTTTACATAGATTAGGATGTGAGGCACGATTTTTTAAACTTTCGGTTACGCAGTTATATTATCAGATAAGATTTATGGTACAGGCGATTGAGGGCCAAGTTTTGATATTTTATAATATTAAATATCGATCATATTAGAAAGGATATTAAAGAAATATCGTTTATATTAGAAATTCGGTCATAATTCGAAATTTTTTTTCGTTAAAACTAAAACAGAAATTACTAAAAAATTATGACAATTTTTCAAAAATGTGTACAGAAAATAGAATGTTTCGAAATTAATATTTGTTTATTAGAAAAAAGTATCACATACCGGCATAACTAAAGCAATCAACAATATAATATCGTATCAGCAATATATATAATACAATGTAGAAAGAAAATCAAAGAAAAAAGTGATTATATTAGAAATTCGGTCATATTTTTTTTGTTAATTCGTTAAAACTCTTAAATTTCACAGATATTACTGAAAATTTTTACAATTCTTTTTATGTGCACAGAAAATAGAATATTTCAAAATTAATATTTGTTTATCAGACAAAAGTATCACATATCGGCATATTATTGACGATTACAAAATATTTAAAGCTGGCAACAATATAATACTGACATAAAATACAGTGAAACCACGAACAGCCCATAAGTCCTATCCAGCTAAAAAACAAAACAAAGTGCTGCGTTTTATGAGTACTAGTGATCGGATTAACATCATAAAAACTAATTTCTAATTCCAAGTATAAGAAAAATAGTTTACTAATCATTTAAATGGCAATTTAAAACACAAGTAATATTTGCATAATAATCAAAAATATGCGTTATATATGATGAGTTTTCTAATTTACACATGTAGTTTCTGTTTTCTGTGAATAGTGAACAATGAAAATAAATTAGAAAAATGTAAATGGTAATTCAAAAATAATATGAATTTCCAGAGTTAAGTTTTAAGAGCAGTATCTCTAATACTGACTCAAAAATTACACGATTAGCTTTTAATAAAAATTATGAAGGAAAAAGAAATTACTGATAATCAGAGGGAGTGGTTTCAACAAAACTTTCTAGCATACTTTCTAACAAAAGTGTTTTCCCAGAGCAAGCCTTGCATAATACTGGCGTGCATTAGTTGTAAAATATTTTAATGGATCTTTAGCGTGATCATAGACGAATTATTTGGCGATTAATTTCTAGCGTGTAGTTTAACAGTATCCAAAAACCCAATTAGTTTTTTTAGACACGTTTTCTCTATCGGATTGACCCAAAAATTTCACACGAAACTACACTTGTAATCGCAAAATCACATACCATATTTGACATATTTAAGTCAAAGTATTTTTTAATTATCGTGTTTACATGTATCTGAAAGTACAGACGTATAGTCGAATAATTATTTAAAAAGGTTCAAAATTTGATAAGTAACTAAAATACAGACGAATTTTATCACGCCTGCAACGAATTTAATACAACGAGCTCTCTTCGTTTAGCAGTTATGTTAACTTACATTCGAATAGCTGAGCATTCTGCTCATTATTTTAACTAGAAATCTACAAATTTGGTATAAAAGACCGTATACCAAATTTCATTCATCTAGCTAAACACGTTTCTAAGAATATGAATGTTTGTCACAGACAGACAATATATTACCGAATTCAGGGAAGTTTACAACGTGGAGATTTGTCAAAATCTGGAGTTACAATTCACTTTTCTTACAGCAAGGAAAAGTAAAAAAAATGTAGATATGTTCAAAAATATATAACACTAAGATCCAAATGATTTGTTTTTTCAAATGTTGGGGTCCTAGCATAGGGGTAGCGTGTCTTTCCCGTGATCTGGGTGTCCCGGGTTTTAGTCCCGGATCTGGCATGTTTGTTATTATGTGTTCTATCTGTGAGTAGTGTGAATGTGCTCCCTTGTAAAGGGGTTGTGCAAATGAATGTGAAGCATGAAGTAGCAAAATCGTACTTTTGGCCTAGATGACCCTACTGAAAAAACAAGGGACTCTAATTTAGGCTCAAATCGCTGACAGCTTTCTGTCAGCGGGCTTGTAAAGTTCCATAAGTAACAACAACGTACTTTTTTTTTTTTTTTTCAAATTATTCTAGGTGGCCGGGCAATCAAACATCCGAAAACAAGCTGAATCTTCCATCGGGACTCAAAATGTCACGATTAGTTAGTTGCATGCATGAAAACTGTTCAAAAACAACAGTTCAAAGATTCTAACTATCAACAGCGATTCGCTAAATGACGGTCTTTTTCTTGGTAATTTCGTAGAAAAACACGGATAGGACACCAACTTTTATTTCATTAAAGTAGAAAGTGGAGAGAAAAAAAAAATTGGGAGGCAGATTACAGACACTTTTCTCTAAATTCAGAAGAAAAGCCTCACGAAGGGAAGGCATGAAAATGAAGGTCCGAGCAGTCACGCGACGGCCCCGGTTCATAATTCAAGTGTTCCTTTGACCCTCCCCCCCCGTTGACCAAAGAAGAAAATTCGGGTCCATCCATTATGCATGAAACGCTTCCAGGTCCCCGTTTTGTCCCGGCCAGCTTTTATTATTTATTTATTTCACTTCTAACGTCAGTTTTAATATTTATTCTCATAAATGATGAAAAATTGCGTGGAATCCTTCCTCTTTTTTTTTCTCTCTCTCTCTCCCGTTTTTTCGTTCACGTTTGCAGCGTTTCAATATTTATTTAATATATAAGTGGTTTTGGGAAAAAGGGAAATAACGTGAATGTTCCTTAGGCATAAAAAGCCAGAAGGAAAATAAAGTTTAAATAAAAAAAAGAAAAGAGAATTGTTTTAAAATCTTTGGGATTACATGACAGAAAAGGGTTTTGGAAATTGTAAAGGGAAAAGAAATGGTTTATTTGTTTGTCGGGGGAAATTTGGAATTCTAAGAAAAGTTGGTAAATGTAGAGAATAGGTTTATTTGAAAAAATAGAGCCCAACCCACCATTACGTAAAAAACAAGGAAGGGAAATATTAAATTTAAAAAAAAAATTATTTAAGTAATTTTAAAATTAATAAGTCGGATTTTGATAATCATTAATATGAAAAATAATGAGAGGTTTTAAGCATAAGATTTCTTGAACATGTTTAAAATGACAAGAAATTTCGACATAAGGTTAAATGATAGTCATTTCATTTCAATCCCAACTTCCGAAATTTAACAATACATTAACGGAAGAACATCTTCGCACAACTAATTTAAAATGCGTGGTATGTTTTGGGGGAAATCGGGCTTCGAATCAGAGATTCCCTGGCACTAAAATTCAGGTAGTAATATTTTTTTTTTTATGACATTCAACTATATTATTAAAAAAAATCCGACTGTTCGGTCATAAGAGGATTTCGAATATTATATATATACCACTCCACAATTTGCCAAGATGTTATGTGGATCATAAATGCTTTTTTGACAAACCACATGATAAAAATACAATAACAAAGCGCAATACACAAACAAGCAACTCTTGTTAGATCAGACTCCTTTCATCTAATCAGAAATTCCTCTTTAACTATGAATACTCAATTCACATTTTCTATTAATCGAAGTGTTTCCTTAGCCCTTTGTGTAAATATTTAATAAGTGTTTTTTTTTTCTTAATTAACGTTTTTATGTGCCAAATAAGAACATTTTTTCACTAAGAATGTATGCTCTTCGTTTAAAGTTAAAGAACGAAGAATGAAATGTATTCATTATAGATTTGGTTTCTAAAAGGCAGATCGTAATGTTCGACAATTTGGGAACGTAGATGGCATGAAATTTCGTGTAAGCAATAAAAAATATTAGTTGTTTTAACATTAACAACAAGTTTCGACATTCTTTTTTTAAAAAAGTTTAAAAAAATACTAGTTAATAAAGAAATAATAATAACAGAAAAACATCTGTTAATTCAAACTGCAGTAAAGCAAAAAACTGCCAAGTTATTTTATTACAAAATGAAAGAAATTTAGAGCCCATATCTGATTTTATTACCATGAATGTAGTTTCATAATTATTCATTCAGTCTTTAGGGAAGTTACAGCTTTTAAAATTGTTTCTTGGAATAGATCCTGGTTAAAAAAATTAATTCCAAGAATAGTTTGAAAATATGAATATAAAAATATTAATATGCTGGAAAAAAAAGCTACTGACGGTACATTAGTAATATTTTATGTGAAAGATAGGGTTAAAAAACGCCAGACAACCAGCGCAAAAAATTAAATCGTAACCAAAATGTCGAATAATATATCATTCTATATTTTTCTTATTTCTAGAGTATTTTTGTAAAGTAATTTTTTTCAGAATATGATATTCATGTTACATCATTTTTTAAATTTAGCGATAAAAATTGAGATTACATACAGACATGCTATTCTGTTATATTAACTGAAAACGACATTAGTTTCATGATATGTAATCACGATAGTTAGAGTTTACAACCACAGTTATGTCGAATCATAATGTAACATTCGAAACAGAAAGGAACAATAAAATTTAGCAGACGATTTCCATTATTAATCTTTTTCTTTCTTTCCCCTCTAACTGTACATTGAATGATGTCATATCCTTACTCGTTAACTATTAATATTCGAATTGAAGAGCAATAAAACGACAAAATTTTCTCCGCCATTTTCCACGATATAGAATGTTTTCGCTGTATAATTTAATATAACAGTAGATGGGAACGACTTAATAATACAAACAAGCAGATTTTATCAAAGAGTTGAATACAATTCTGGCATGAAGACCTGAAACCAAAACAAAAATAACTAGGCAATGAAAGTGCATGTGTGTGTGTGTGTGTGTGCCTTATCGTTGATGGAATCCAGCCTCCGATTAAAGATTCTTAAATCGTAAGATTTTGCAATCAAATCGCTTTCTAAAAATAATAAATATACTGAAGCTGATAATTGCAAAAAGTCACCATGAGAAAAGTTAAAGGAAATGGAATACAATTTTCCATTTACACCTTATATATTGGAAATAAAATAACCAGCATTAAGTTTAAGCATTTAAAATATTTAAGAATATATTTTTTTTATTATTACGCCGCAGACATTGAGTATTCCGGTCTTTTTGAATAATTCCAGTATTTTTAGAAAGGTCAGAAGATAATGTTAAACCGATCAAAGCACGCCAATGAAATGTGTACATAGAAAATGCATTGTCAATGAGGATAACAAGTCAGAATTGGCGTAGTGTAGACTTTAAAGCCGAATATTAAAGCTGTGAGTCTTGACCATCCGATATCGCCCCGTTCGATAGGGGTCTGACTGGTATTTTGGAGCGATTAAATAAGTTTAAAAGGTGAAAAGTATTTATTGATGAGGGCTCATTTAACCGCCCTAAAATGCCTGAATCAGGACCCTGCCGAACGCGGCGATATGTGGTGGTCAGAGCTCATAGGAGTAAATCAGTGCTAGATTTACTTTTAGTGCGTTATTTGAACTGGGTACATACTGAATGCGAGTGAGGAGATAGACGCTTGGAGTGCTTGGACGGGGGGGGGGGAATTGTTTTGTATTCTAAGAAAAAGCATGGAATTGGAATAAAGCTTGTGTAGAATACTCTTAAATAACCAGTGGAGTTTGTTTTTTAAAAAAATCTAGAATACTGTGGAGTATATCATCACTTCAACGGTATGGCCTGGATTGATAGCTAAAAAGAAAAAGGGGGGGGGCGCACTACAGGTGTGCGAATGTTAATGACTATGGTAATATCTTGTATAATATGCTGTTAATTACAGACAGTATATTATGTATGATAAACAAAAATTTTTCTGTCCAAATGTGTTTATTTTAATAAACTTCCGATAATTTCATTAATCTGGCAGATTGTGAGTTTAACGTGCCTTCAAAATTTTATAGTATTTTTACTTTCCTAGGATACTATTTAGAAGCAGAAATTATAGTATTTTAAATTAATCGAATATAATATATTAAAAAATGTATCATTCAGCAGAACTTTCAAATTTCAACTGTTTTAAAACCATTTTCTTGCGACAATCTTCCCCGATGGCCTGACTCGGAATAAACAGAAACATTCCCAGGCGTAACTGGCAGCAGTCTTATCACAACAAAGGGTTAACAGAGACAGTTTATGTAGGCGGCGTAACCTTGGGCGAGCACCCAATAAACAATGCCGCCATCAGCAGTCACTGGGTACGAGAAAGAAGAGGACAACCGGTTGCACACCTGACAGTGAAACGAGAGGTCGAAAGGGTAGCAGAAAACAAAAAGAAGAAATGAACAGTGTGTCCTCGCAGCTACCTGCAGAGGTCGATCACCTAGATGTCAAGTTAGACACGTGTGATTCATCTAAATCAATTTTGGTACAGAGGTCACAGCATCTTGGATTTAAGTTTGGGTACAATCAACTTCGATACTCGCTCCTTGTACATTTAGTTTCCTTTCTTTGTAATTCACCCTCCTTTCGTTCATCATTTAAAATTTATTGTTGATATTTACTTTATAGTGGGAAATGAATTCAGTGTTCACAATTAAGAGGCAAGATTATAACGATGACATTATGCTGGTATTTACAGATGTTTCATTCTTAATTCCAAATGGAGCTGAACGTATGAAATCCTGCGTTGAGACTGCAAACATCAACGTCTGTTCTTCATCAATAACGAACAATCAATATAGAATAAGAATAATCCGAGAAGGTATCTCAATTTGAAAAATACAACTTAATTTTTTTCCAATCGATATAAACAGCAAAGCTGCTTTCTTCATTATCATTAAGTACCTTGACTTTCAGTATTTTATTATCTTTATGAATTGGTGGAAGTGAAAAAGTAGTTAAAAAATATATGGTACTGAGATTTAAATGATTCTGAAAAAAGAAGCCAGTAAGTAGGGTTATGTATATAAACCATTGGCTAGAAGGAAAATTTATGTATCACTTTTTCAAGGTGTTTTGAAATCGACGACAAGAGGTCTATACTCGTCTACTGCCGTATAAAAAATGGTTTGTTCATTGACATTACCTGAGTTACTTTTTCATTTAGGCAAGATTCCATGCTCTCTGGACCTTCAGTTAGAAAGGTCTATTTAAATACTGTTGGAATTCTATTAAGTTATATAGAGAATATCATAAATTAACAAGTAAAAACACCTGTCTTATTATTCGAAATTCTTAAGGTGTGATAAATGTTCCCCAATGAAACAACGAATATTCCCCTTCTCCTGTTTTAACAACTTGACGTCTTGTATTTATACAAATGAGAGGAGGGAGGGGGGCACACAACTATTTGTAACTGTAAAAACTTAAATTTTGTTCCCTGTAGTAAAATTTGAAAAAAATTAAGATAGGTGGCACTGTTTATTAAGCCATGATATATACATATTTAGAATACTACAATATATGAAACCAATTCACCAAGGAAAAGAATTATAGAAAAAAGAGCCAATATGAAAGGAAAGAAAGTACATATTTACATTCGACAATTTGTTTTGGCATTTCGAAAACTAATTTTATTTTCGCTTCGCTGAAAAAATAAACATAAAAAAACAAACAAACTCGGGAGTTTTTACAAAAGACCCGATTTGATTAGAACCCTAAATCAAATCCACTTAGCACGGAATCTCGAAGCGAATTTAACCCTCCCTCCCCCTTCTCCACACCCCTAAAAAGAACTCTAAGACACGAGACGATCGATCTTAATACCTCAATATTCGACCACGTCCTTTTTTTTAAGTAATAAAATAAAGGGGGAGGGGAAGAAAAAGATTCCATTCTGCTGACCCCACCCCCTTTCCCAGCATCCCACCCGGCAACACCTTTTTTTTTAATCATTAGGCACTCGACAGCAACAGAACGCCGTGGACAAAAACACGCATAAAAAATCACGAAAGATGCGAGAGAAAGTATTAAAAGGCGATTTAATTACAGGGCTCGGTATTCAGCGGGATCGTTCGGGGAAGAAGAAAAATGGAATGAGAGAGGTATGCACAGAGAGTGTCGCGGAGGAATGCGAGGGAATAACCTTATCTTTTGGAAATTAGGAAAAAAATCCATAATTTTTCGATTAATTTTTTTTAAAATCCTTATTTCAGAAGGAAGACAAATTTCATCATTAGGAAACTAAGGATAGTGGAAAAAAAATCCTATCAGAAGTAATTCGGAGACATTCTGTAAGGATATAAATAATTAAAGATAATGCAGTAGATTATATTAGTTCAAATTATCTTTATAAAATAACAGCATTAAAGTAAATTAATTAACATTCGTGATCAATTTTATCATTTTAACACATTTCGGTATATCCTATAATCAAATCAAATCAAATCGGTAATCAAAAATGCACTCGTAATAGAATTGTCAATTTTTTTTTTTTTGGCTAGAAAATGGCAATATAGTGTTTACTTTCTCGCCTACGTAACAAAGAAAGTATAGTAATCTGCAAATAATTTGAACTGGAAATTTAAATGAATCTCGAATCTTTTAGACTTTCCCGGATTCAAAAGACATATTTTAGACATTTAAACAACGCACACGACAGATAACAGATCGCAATCAATAGATAATTGGCAGATTAAAATTTCTAAAAAAATCCAATTATTATTTTACATTTAGAGAACGGATACAAAGGAAAAGCATATTACATTATAGGAAATACAGTGTTTTATATCTCGAGATAAAATTAATCTAAATTGATAAATTCAATCCAACACGAAAGAAATCCATACAATGGCGATTAAAAAATAACTTGAATTTCAATCATAACATAGTTAATATCTTGTAACCAGAACCTTAAGAAAAATTCAGCAATAAACAAAAGATGTATATCAGCTTGCAACAGTCTTACATACAACAGATCCCAACATATATCTATGCGATATAGAAATAAGATTACATCTTCGTTAATGATATGCTAATTAGAGTCATCTAGTTAGCATATTACAGTAGTTATCAGTTGCGAAGTAGACGAACAAGAGCTAATGAAGATCAAAATTTACATCCTGCAGATGCTGCCGATAAAAATGAAAGGGCAGCTTTGATTTATTCCCAACAAGAAAATAACAGATATTCAAACACGCTGTTTAACAAGAAACCGCATAGAGAATTAAAACGAGCAAATTAAATAATTTTAAACAATAATCCATGCTTTTTTCCCCTCATGAATTTTATAATAACTATTAAAACATTTTTTCCCTGTCTTTTAGGGTTCAAATTTATTCTTCTCTTGAGCCCTGGCTGAATGGAAAAGAATTCTGTCACACTATAGCTACCACCCTTAAGTTCAAAGCAATTTACTCTTGCACTTCACTTCTCCTCCGAATGCGCGGAATATTCAAATGAGGCACGTGCATTCTCCAATCGTATTATCCCTTTTCCTATCTCCCCCCGGTAGAAAATTGAATAATTACAAAATCCTCCCGCCCCTACCATTACCGCTGCGACAGGGCCACAGACGTGACCAGAATCTGGAAAGAGATTTAGGGGTGGGGGAGAGAGACGAAAACGCCACTTCCCGAGGAAAAATACGGCGGTAATAACTCTTCTTGACCTCCCCCTCGAAACCTTAGTCGAAGCCCTCCATAAATATGCATAAGGAAAAGCAGACGCATGCACGGCACACTTGCGTTTTTGGCTTTTCTTCTTTGGTAGTTGCATGTCCAGGTCGTTTAACTGTCGCAGTAAGTCTCCCAAAGTGGACATAGAGGATTAACAAAGGTCAGCTTCATAAAGGTGTGATTTCATTTTTGTCCCTTTGCTGCGTGTCCATAAGTTGTGTGAAACACCATGTACGGAGCCTAATTGGCTATTCAATACTATGAGTCGCTATGAAATTAGTTCGACAACTACACATCGAATTTTTGCACATAAGTCACGATTTGAAAGTCAAAAAATCATTTTAAGGATAATAAATGCAAGGCAATAAGAAAAGAGAAAGGGGAAAAAAGAGAGAGATGGCATTAAATTTTTTTTTTCCTTCTTTTTATCGATGAATGTACACTCAGGTTAATAACTGTACCTCTCAATGTACATTAAAATAAAGAACACTATACATAGTAGCATAACTTAATTGAAATACATTTGCAAGAGAAAAAACTATAAAAACAAGTGTAAACATTCTTTTTTTATTACAACGATAAAGATTACAATAAAGATAAAAACCGAATGGCTCACTAATCTCGTCATGAAAATCACAGAATACAAACAAAACCTCATAGCAGAATATGAGGAATTAGTTTTAATAATTAAGTTTTATGCAGTATAAAGTAAATTTTTCTCTGTGATGCATTTTTAATCTCTTCGCGATCTTTTTTCGCACTTTCGCTATCATTTATACGTATATTCATAGATTTATCTCAAAAAATCCCTTTTTTTTTTTGGCTTGTCATGACAAATTATGGCTGCATTTTATATTACAATGTCCTTTTTCGTTATTGTATACCATAAAAAATTAAATACATATGAGATTGCAACTATAATGGAATTCAGAAGAGAGGAATAAATTTTGGTTGAAGGTAATTTGAGGATGCGTTCAAGAACCGTATGAAAAACAATAGTTCAACTCTTAACAGTTATGTTTACAGTAACAGAATTTTGTGATTTAAAAATGGCAGCACCGATTTCTTTTTATTGGAATATGTTCTTCTAAGTAAAAAATAATTACTAGGTGTTGGAATGGAATCTATAGCACAAAAAGCGTTAGACAGACTGATTAAAAAAGAAAACAGTTGGGTGAAACCACAGAAGTGAAATTAAACAGATTCCTTCCGAGTTTTGGTTCTAGGCACCATCCACAGCATGTAAAAAATTCTTATGGTTGAAGAAAACCAAATAGAAAATATGTGAAACAATAAAATGTTTCACTTACTGTTGTTGCTTCTCCGCTATTATTGGTTGTTTTCTCTTTTCTTCACAGTCAGTCTAACGCTGATGATACCCCCCCCTACCATTCCAACATTGTCTTCTACTATGGAGAGTACATTGCAATAAAAAAAAAATGTAGGTATTGCCATTTGAAAATTTAGCCACTGTAAACGCATCTGTAAAGAGTTTAACTCTTGTTTTCCATACGATTCTCGAAAGCGTATTTCAAAATACCTTGAATAAAAATTTAATACCATTTTTGTGAATGATACGATAGTTACGGTTTCGTACATTTAAATATTTTATTTACAATCACCGTCACGTACTCCATCATATTAGTTGCTTCCTAAAGGATTCCTCCTAATAAATACTCTATTTTCCAGACTTTTAAAAGCAGAGGTTTTACAAAATAAATTGAGATGGGAAATAGTGGATGCCATCTAAATACCACAGTCCACTAGAGAACAAAGTTAGTCCATCTGAGACCCAGCAAAGCAGGAAGACGAATAATCGAGTCTAAATTGAAAGGCAGGGACATTTACTACAATGGACGTGGGAAGCTGAACCAGTGGGCAGCAAAATCTCCGGTCAGGGGATAAAACGTCCCCTCTGGTTTCTCTCGGTTCGTTGAGGAAGCGAATTCACTTTTTCCTGCCCTCCGAAGCGATTCAATGTAATCAATTAAGAAGGAGGGGTGGGGTCCAATAGAAAGGCCAAATCAATACCGGAAGGAAAAGAGCATGCCAATCTTGAAACAAGACCTTTCTTCTCGTGATCGATGGTCGGTTAAAGAAGCACTTAGAGAAGATTCAACCTTTTTTTATTCTATTCTTTTTTTTTCTGTCTTTTTATTTCTTCCACCCACCTGAGAAAGATGGGTATTCTCCTCCTGTCGTTTCGGGCTTTGGATTAGACCATCTGAATCCTGGTTGATCTCGGATCTTGGAGGGATTACAAGTTAGTGGAAGATGGATGCTGACGGATTATTAAAGGTGAGACGGGATAAATTTTGAAATTCACCAGAGAAAGCAGAGGATATAAATAAAAACAAATTAACTTCAAGTTGAAAGCATAATTTTGACCCGAAATATTAAGCCGTATGTTTTCACTACAGATTGTTATACAGGTAATTTTGCGGAAATAAAAAACCAATCTATCGTTACGAAATTAAAGAAATTACTACTTCTTTATCATAAACGTACTTGAAACAATAACCTTTTTTTTAATAGTGTTACTGTTTTACAACATCAATTTAATATGTTGCTACAAGCGATTAGTAATAATGAAGTTTTTCCAATGGATTCTAAAAAGTTATTTAAATTTGAATCTGATCTTTTTACAGCAGTTTTCACATTTATGAAAAAAAAAAAAAAAAAAAAAAAAAAAAGGTTTCATGTGTACATTTTTTCTTTTTTTCACAAGTGCTAGATTGGAAAAAGGGGAAAGTTCAATGGCTAAATTTAAAAGCATAAAGAAAATTCGTAAAATAGGATTAAAACATTTTTCTTCCCATAGAACAAAGAGTTTAGGTTATTTAAGCAGCATTTATTGTCACATATATTTTAATTGCCAACAAAGTGTTTCGCGGAAGATTCTTAAATATAAAAACTGAAAGAAATGATATAATACCCTTATCAGACCAGCCTTTTAATGTGAAAACCAAACTCAAATGTATAGGAATACTGCAGTTTATAGCATAGGGTTAGATCTAACTTTAATTGGACATCCAAGATTTCTAATTATAATTTAGAATGAAAAAAGGAGTAAGTACATCTGCACAAGAAATGCATGTGCAACCTGGAGAAATCCTGTAAGCGCAAAGTTTCAAAAAGATCATGGTAACTTATCTTTTGGAGTTCGAGAATCGAAGTTAACGTGGAATTGGAGAGCGAGTAGTTTTTATCTCCAAACGAAAGCCCTTTGCGCTTGCTTGGAATTGAATATTACCGAGTTAATTTGCAAAAGTGAGGAGATCGAAGCCCATTTGGAAGACGGCAGTCCCCGCTCCTCACTCATTCTTTAATTGCCCCTCGCACTCTCCGACGACGACGTTAGAAACCATTTTACGACGCCATATAAAACGCCGTCCTAGAATGGTTAGTGTCGAAGTTACTGATAGTTTTATACCATTAAACTGATCGTTGGAGGGAGTGGGCAAAGGAGAAAAAGGTGGAGTAGGATTCTATGTGAAAGTTCGATCTGCTAACAACGATCAATCGAATGAAGGGAAAAAAAGGGGAGGGCGAGTAATGGCGAAATTAGATTCAGTAATTTCGTCCTGTGTACTCTGGCCACTTTGGCAAGACACGCATATCTAGATTTGTAAAAGCATAGAGATGGTACAAATTATCTTATTGTCGTCTCCAGTGTTTTACATAGGTTAGCTTCGATTCTATATGTCTCACCTGTTTTAGGATTTGGTTTAGTAGTTTAAAATAATGAATTTAAAGAACAAACCTAGTTCTCAAAAACAGCCGTTCCTCTGCTCCACGTCTATTTTTATCACAGCCTTCTACAATATTTATTTCCAGGAGTTAAGCAAGATATAAACATTGATATCCCAAATGAAAAACATACCATAATATGAACTCATGTAAGGGGAAACTAATAGGGAACACCGTTCCCAAGCAACTATTATCCTTATCCACGACGGACGTCAAGATAAACGAATGATTTAAGTTTATGGCTTACCATCCACCTACAAAAACACAGCCAACAATGATAGGGGAAAGAGAGAAAAAAAGAGACAAAGTGTGCAAGAAAAAAAAAATGCCTTCCATAAACGGGGGCGAAATGCGGGTACGGGGCCGTACAATAATATCCCGGAATCATTCCCAGGGGCAGAATAATCCGGGCGGATGAAGGCCCTGCCCCTCGCGAGACAACCAGATGGGGCAGCAACCTTAATTCCATTTCACACACGAAATAATGAGAAGCTGGGGATAGTCTTCCCGGCAAAAAACATTAAGACTTCCCTCTTCCTTTTCAGAGAAAGATGGGTGCCCAAGGGACAGAATTGTTTTTTGCCGCCATCTCAACGAAGAGAGCTGGAAGAGAAAGTTAACTGACTCTTGCATTTGAATTGTTCTTCTATGGTGGTGTTATTAAGTTCTTTGACCATGGACAAACCCTCAAGTTAATAATAATAATAAATAACTACTTCGAGAACTTTTTACTATTAAAACGACTTCGTGTTTCTTATAGTTGATGCCTTTCCGGTAATCTTGATATGAGGGAAGATCAATATATAGTTGTTAGATTCGCAGTTGTTGCAAGTTTGGATCACGAAATAGTAAAAGCATTTTTAAGTGTTCATTAGGGAGCGAAGGTCCCCAAGAAACGAAAATAAGAATAGATATAATGTCCTCGCATGCTTTTGATGCCTGTAACCAGAGTTAAAATGCACGAAGATGTCTTCAAGAAACATCGACCCAAAATTCTGATAGTTTGAATAGAAGACTTACAGGGAAAAAAAATTAAACCGAACAACTTCAATTCTGAGTGCTACTTATATTTAAAATAGCGTTTACTAGCTCATAGCATCTTAATTCGAAAACACTTAGTATTTTCAGTTTCATCGAATTTGTACAAGAATCTAGAAATAAATATATTCGAAGAGAAATATTAAAAAATTAAAACATATTTAAATACTACTGACGAATTAACCAATTTTTTAATCGTTAGTTTTAGTATAAATTGATATCATATACAGTTTATACATTTTATACAACCAAAGAAATTTTATAAATAATTCAAAACTGAAGGATTAAAAAAAAATAGTTTATTTTTAGAAGCATCAGTGGTAGAAAATTTATATTACAATTAATCTGAGCATGCATTTTTTTGTAATTTTTTTCCATAGAGGTAACTATGTATTATCAAATACTTTGAATAGCAATATTTCGCATTTGTTTTCATGCATTAGCACTGCAGAATATGTCCATAATTGCACTGAGTTGGAGATATTTTCAATCGAACTCGCAATCATGATTAACGATGGCAATTATTAAGATTACGAAATGCTTCTTTCCCATAATATTATCAAGCGATTAATCACAATTAATGTTTTTGGAGCTTTACGCATTCTTCCTTCTGATCTAAAAGTTTGAAGTAAGGCGTTTATAAGAAGGTAACAAACATTTAAAGGGGGGGAGGGGGCTATATATATATATTTTTTTCAAAGACAGACTTTATTATCAAGTGTTCACACCCCTAGACGCAATTAAAGGGATTTAACAGAGGCTATCCTTGGAAAAAAGAAATGATTTTCTTTTAAAGGTCTGAAACACGAAAGAGGGCGGAAAAGGACGGAATGGAAGTTCCCTGTTCCAACACTAAAAATGTTAAGTGCCACAGCGGGGGAAAAGGCACTTTCGCACGCAGTTCTCTTCACACGGCATTCGAGAGTAGAACAAATTTAGACTATAAAAGTGGTTTTTACACCCTCTTTCCCGACCTTTCTGACATGAGACGCTGTAAAAAGAACATTTGCTTATCCGGTCATTCGAGGAACACTAGTTTTTCCAATCCCCTCCCCCCTTCTTGCAAGCATTCGACAGAAATAAAAAGAAGGTTTAGATTTTTCGTTCTTAAATAAAGATTTTTTCTCCCTCCTCCAGAACACAGTAATAAAAATACGATAAGACGATTTCTCAAGACAGCGGGGTCAAAAGCTTGAAAAATAATATGGATGATTCATCTTTGGTGAGTCAAATCGGTCAGTTCAAAACTGACCTCATCCGTCATTTTTATTGAGGCAATCTTTTAATGAAGTTGCAGCGTGGTTGCTGGACTTTTTAACCTTTATTGGTCATATGTCAACGTATAGCGTGACCCGATACGAACCCAACGATATATGGGGGATGCCAACAACTGAAATAGGACCATTGATACGATTGCAATGGGAGCACATTCTTGTACATATTTGAGAGCTTCATCAATAATTGCAAAAACTTTCCGTGATAAACTGCAATCAATTATTTAATGCGCAATTAAGGGAATGGGCTAATAAATAAACCAAAGAGTAATACAATAAATATTCAGTGAATACAAACATTGCAGCTTCTTATTGTTAGTACAGTGCAAAAATGAAAAAGTAATGAAGTAGGACTGAAATATATTCGCTTAAAGCTTGTGAGATAAAATTTGACATAGAAGCCGTATCTCCTTCCATTATCACAAATAATTTTTAAATCTAACACCTGAAATATAAACATCCCTCTCCAGCATAAATAAACATGTCCTTTGACGGAAAGAACTGAAAGGAGCCATTTTCCATTTACATGTGTATAAAAGAACATCCCTGATATTTGAGGAACGACTGTTCTACAGTATACATATTTCAAAGAAATAAAGTATGTCAGCGTGTCTAAAATATATGGGGGAATCGCCTCATGCCAGGGGGGGGGGATGATTCACAATCGAAACAGTCTCTATTTTGTCCCCTCTCGAAGATGGAACAATGGCTCTAGTCCACAGGGTCACGAGGCATTTCGAGGAGAGAAAAAACGGGAAAACTCGTTCGATAAAAATGGAAAAAGCAGATGCGAAAAAAAGAGGTTTTTCTTTTATGTTCATATCGCCGCTACAATGGAAGAGGAAAAATCTTCAGCGGAGAAATGTGAGGGAGTGACTAAAGTTGAGAGCAAATTACAGTTGAGACATACCAGAAGAAGAGGCATGAAGATGGGTTTTACAATCTCAGTTGTGAAAGGACATTATAAACTTGACTCCGACAACGTTTTTCAGTATATTTCTTTTATGAAAAAAATGTGCCAACAGCCAATTGTAACAGAAAAAGATAAAGCAAAAATTATACTAAAAATATGAAAAAATGGGAGGGTTTTAATCAATATAATCATTGATCTTTAAAACATTAGACATGACAAGAGTTTTGATGCAGGCTTAATAAAAAGACATGTTTGCTTTGGACAAGGGGATTCCAATTATAGGGTACGATTCAAATTTTGGAGGATCTGTAACAAGATTTTACATGTATATGTATCTCTTCTTAATTTTCAAATATGTGAGACGTGAATGTCATGAGTGCTTATATATTTACTTTCGGTGTTCCCGCACAAGTTTGAGTTCCCGAAAGGATTTTCTGCGGTCTTCGAAGACTCTTTTCTGCACTTTTGTCATATTCCGTCTCTTTAATTTTCAAAGACAATATTTCAACTGCTGGATTATGAATGACTGGGCCCGAATAAAATTCCACTTAACTTTTATATTCTATAATATTTTTCATTTTTTAAACGGAGGATAATCAAATTTATGTTTATTTAGTGTCTCGAAAATATTTGTATTAAGAAAAGATGAAGAGATCTCATATTAAAGCTTTCGTTGACACCATTATGATGGTATCACCAAATGACGATGCCATTAATATACCCCCATCAGTATATTAATAGTAAAATTATAGTTCAATTAATATACCACCATTTGATAACACATATGTTATTCCCATCAAATGAGGAAAATCACAAATTGGTTGCGCAAAGTAGCATTGTGACCGAAAGGGCGCCAAAAGTCTAACTCTGTCAGGATAGACTATTAAAATCAATAAATCATGCCAATTTAGTTAAAGATACATTTAATGACATTAAAGTACATGATTTACAAGGGCACAAAACTATTTAGGACAATAACATTTAACATATATGCATAAAAATAATACTCGGGGATTACATCATGCTTTACGTTCGCTTCCAAGGCATAAACTGATTGTTCATGGTAACGGCCGATAGAGGGCCGAGGAACAGTTACGGTTACAACATTATATTTGCGTGACTATTTTTCTAGATACCATCAACAAGATAAATATCAAATGAATCCAGAAATTAAAATAGGATATGATTTAATGTTAATTTATATGAACCATCTAATAAAGAGCAGCTAAGTTTCTTACATTGCAATGAATTTTTTGCCTTATATTTGTACATTAACAAACACTTATGAAGAAAATTTTTCTTGACTTGAAATTGTTCATAAAAAGTTTCTTCGGCCATTATATGACCATCCGTTTACTAAATGGTACCACAAAAGGAACCATTACTCAAAATTCGTTTTTTAATTTCTCGATTCGATTTTCTCTTTTGTAATATTCCTGACATGAAAACGATAACAAAAATGATTATTTGAAAAGTGTCCTCCACTGATAACAGCTTTTTACAGCACAGCAATCACGTCAGCGGCAATTTTCTCATATTATGTTGTAAGTCAATATAATAAGCGCAGAAACACATTCTATGGCAGAACCAAAAAGGAACGAAGGGAAATGAATAAAGAGAGAGAAAAGGGTCTCTCCCCCGAGAAGCACTTAACCTAATGACCGGCCACACATAAAAACGACTTTTACTTCTTCCCCTAGTGGGAAAGAACTTTTCTTAAGAAATAAATTGCTCAATACAATATTAAGTCATTGCTTAAAGCATTACCAACTCATTACTTACTATTTCATACAGGATGGACATTAACACGGCAGAAAGAAATTACAATACTTAGTTAAAGTATGTTCGGGAGATTTAAAATAATAATAATAACAATACACTTATTTGAAATGCAAATAGTTATTTTGATTTTGTAAGTAGCGATTTACTTAAAAGTATTGTTATGAAATTTCAGAAATCTTGGATAGAATGATAGTCGAACTTTTGAAAGACTGAACTTTGCTTCCAGAAAAATTTATACCCTGAGCCAAGAATGATTAAATAGATAAAGTATACAAGTTCCTATGACCCTGGAGATTTATTTTCTGCGATATTCTGACGGGTATTCAATTTTGTACTTTTAATTAACATTAAAGATATTGCAACTTATATTCAAATAAAAATCAAGTATTGTTCCGATTACTTTTCAGTCCTCCTGGGGAACATAAAGTAACTGAGGATGAGAAGCTTCCAGCATGGTGGTTGTTTCGTGTCACCCTGGTGGGTATAAAAAAAGGTGGGGGGTTGGTTCTTTCCATCGATGATGGGGTGTACTTCCCTAGGGAAGGGATGTACAGGGGTCGGTGATGGCCTATTAGGCCTTAACCACAGTTCTAGGCAAAGCTGCTATTGTGGTGATCTGTTTATTCAGATTTTTCCATGCTCCTTCAAGCGGTTGGGGATCCTTCAAGAGTTTAAGGTTTGCTTAATTCAAGAACATTATTCTTGCAGCATTCTCAACTAATCGCTATTTGCAAATTTTATGATTTTTTATAACTCTAAAAATATCCAATACTATTATTTTGATTATAATAAAAAAAAAATGTCATTTTTTTTGAAATATTTTCTTTAAAATAATAAAAATTTTAATTTCAGTAGTGTACCTGATATATTAACACCAACTTAAAAAAATTAATTGCAACAAAGCGTTATGCTAAATCGTTTTGCCAAAATTTGCTATTTAATACTATTAATAAAAAGATAAAATTAAAATCAATAAAAAATATTTGGCTTTAAAAGTCTGGAGGCGTATAGCGGACGAGATTTATATTATTTGACGGGTTCTAAAAGGCTTCAATCCGTCTTCACCTGTAGTAGATAAAGAAGTGAAACATAACCAAATTGCTGAGTTGTAGAAATCTGTACCTCGCTTTTCAAAATAAAAATAAGCTGCGAATTTTTTAAACTGGGGACTTTAATGCACGCATTTAAATGTCACGCCTGGGCGATGCGCGACATATCGCGCCAACTAAAAGAATAGCAATTTAAAAATTAACAAACTTTATTGATCTTTAAAAATCACCTCGAATCTTACCGCGAAATGCCTCCGATTCTCATTCCACAAATGGAATCAAAAAGGTTCGAGCAATTAAGACAAAATCCCAATTAAAAACGGCAATACTTCAAGCAAAAGATGAAAAATCCTTCCAACAGAATGATAGGAAATAAAGAAAGGCGGCTTCTCAAAAGACGCGGTTTGCTTTCTATTAATCACTTAACTTAAGGAAAAAGAGTTTTTTTCCCACTTTAAAAATTTCGTTTCATACCGCATTTTGCAATCAGGCTATCGGTAAACTCTGCAATCCCTAAGGATTTAAGGATATGCGAAGATGGATAAAATAAAACAATTGACACTCTAATTAAGAGATCTGAATTAGGAGACGGTTTCTCCGTAAAAAAGAGGAGAGGAGAAAAAGTTACAGTTACAGTACAGTCTCCATCCTCGGTTTATTTAATTGCATTTTTTTTTGGTAATCTGTTCCCGAGACGGTTCCAGTAATCGAGGCGGAAAAATGAATAAAACTGAGTAAGGTCATTCCTGAAATAAGTACAGGAAACACGCGTGCTGATTTGGTCAGCTGAATTACTTCAATGAGCTCTCATCTGAATGGTATTTACTTTGATATTTTAGGAAGAAAAAGATTCAAACTTTGGAAATGAATCTGTTTGATTTTGCTTTACAGCTCAGTATTATTTACTGAGTTTTTTGGGAACTTAATTGTAATTAGTTTCTGATGCGAATATTTTCCTTCCACCATTTGAGAGTGGACGTATTTCAGAAAATCTCACAGGTACTTTTTTTTTTTTTTGAAATCAACGAAATTTAAAGCAAATAAAATGGAAATGTCAAGGGAATCAGTGAATAAATATGGCCAGAAACTGAGTATAAGGTGCATTTGTCGGGGAAAAAAAAAAAACTTTAAACTCTGAATGCATATTTTAAAGATTTTTAAGTCATTTGATTTATTATATCTACAAATAAAATGGACATACGAAAGAGTAAAAAGAGGGCCATACTGTCCGCCCAAGGCTTATTATCCCACCAAAAATATTTACGAGCTTTTACTTCAAATTTTAGGTAGATTCCTATAGGAAAACTACAAATTGCAATTGTTCTCATGACACGATTTAAGGGCAACATGTGTAGATCTTCACTGATCATGGTCCCTAGAATCCCAAACCACCTTTCGTTCAAAAATTTATATAAATGCATATAGCAGTTTTCCCATGTTACTTGGCAAGCAAGATAAATATAGTAATTTTTTTGGGATGTGAACTGGCTTGGAATATGTCGTTAAAAATGTAAAAATCTCGGATGAGTTTGTAAATGGCCCCTCTAATTCTTAGAGGGTGGAAACAGAAGGAGATTCAAATTTTCATTTCGGAATAACTTTTTTAATATTGAGGATAGAAAAATAAATTCGCAAAATAAGCGAATCATTAAGACAAACAATTTTTGCTTTTTAAGTTTTTCGATAACTGCAATATCTTAGATAGGGACTGAAATGCGATTTTCAAGCCCTGATTTTGTCTGTTTCTAAAATCATTCTATTTACGTTGCCAGATATTAACTTAGATGTAAAGGAACTAGTCTTTGCCTTCCAGCTCGCAGTGAGGATTTTTCTTGATGAAATAACGGGTATCATCTAATGTTAAAATTCGATACCGGTATAAAATGCAATTACAAAAATTTCCTATAACAAGACTGGTAATTAAAGTTTTAAAATGTTTTCGTACAAACATTTATGACCGATGAAAGAGCAAACAAAAATATTAGCACCAGAAGTTGATCATTTTTTTATGTTTCTTTTAAGTTGTTTATGTTATTCCTGTAACATTTTTATAATTTCTGATAACTAGAAAAACACTTAATTTGATAGCGCAATAAAAGAACCTGTTGTACAAATAATAACGTCATTAAGAACTTCTAAAAAAGTGAACTTGACAGAACAATTTTTCAACTAAAGTTACAAAAATAATTCTCGAACTTTTGAAAAAATAACACCTGCTATTATTTTAATATTTATAAGAGTTTCATCAACATCAGCACATGCTTGGAGAGTTCCATAAAAATCTTTTCTTAAGAAAATGTCAACAATTAATCATTGCGACTTATTCTAGAAATCTTATTAAATTTATTTCTTATTGTTAAACTTATATTAGCTTTTAAACTCCACCACCTTTAAAATAACTTTGGTATTTACATGGACTTTTACCTTCACGTAATAAAAGAACAAAATAACTTAAAAATTACAGCTCTGACAGGGAAGCAGAAAAATTTCTTTACTCCCTTACACTTTACTGGAATGCAAGATAAAGAGATATTGGTAATCGTTCATAAGGTTATTTATTCTGGTCTTCTCATTTCGGATATGAATACATTCACTGCCATGATTTACGCGTTCCATCGAATTTGATCATCTCTTCGTTATTGTTAATATGAGAAAAGATGTACTACTCATTTTAGTATACTCAGACATCCACTTTTCGACGATTCTATTTCACTAAGTTAGAAATACGTATTTCAGGAATTAACTTTACTGTAATCATCTCCTTTCTACCTGCCTCTATTTTGCCGAATTAAAGCCATCCCAACGCATGCACAAAAACACGGAGGACTTTAGAATCCACTGATAAACAATACTTCTTCGTTTCAAGATCTCGAGACTAGATCTCTTCCACATTAGCTTGTGGTTGGTACACAGAAAGAAGAGCGGTTATTATGCCCCCAATTCAGCGAATAATCTTTCACTTTATTGCTATATATAAACATCTCGTACTTTCTCCCCCCCCCTTTTTTTTTGATGAAGTAAACTCCTCCCAACAATGAATAAATGCGTTGAGGATTTTTGAATCGAAGTAGCCAATCAGGCAATCCTGGAAATCAAACGATGTCAAAGGCAGACATCTTGTTAATTTAGCTGGAATTATGCGATACGAATAGGCGACTTGGATTATATAGGACTGGGGAGAAAAACTGTCAACAAGTATATTAAAAGACGATTCTTTCGTTCGCATGAAAGTAAAGATGATTTCTCATACAAAATCTTTGTACAGTCAGCATACAGAGGGCAGAATCTATTGGTATGATATGTGTATCGCCTGGTTAAAAAAAATTTTTAATAACCAATTCCACTCTAAAGTATAATTAAATACGCCTTTGTGCATATCTGAGTGTAATGGCTTTATTTCTTGTCTCAAAGGTCGAAAATTAAAATCGATAGCTAAATTATTGTTCAGAAGTTAAAATAAAACTTTCCGTGTTGGAATCATTTTTTCGAACAATCGAAGACAATCAAGAATGTCAATTTTTTTAAAAAAAGTATCGAACTAGGCAGGACATAGGAAGAAATGAGTCGAATTCGAGACTGTCGCACACTGCACCATTAGTTCTTGAAAGACAGACTCTAAATTTAAAACTCTCACAGGGGAAAAAGAAATGCAAACTACTTTTTCAAGTCTGATTCATTCATCATCCAAACAGAAGCGTTGCATGCATGCGGCAGATGAATCGAACGGCGAACTCAACCATTCTTCATCGATCGAACACGCAACCTTCCTCTCCCCCGATTTCATACAAATGGGTGGCGGGGTGTGCTCTGGACAGAAAGAGAAAATCGGGGTCGGCACTCGTTCTTTTTTTTTTTTTTTTTTTTTTTTGAGATAAAAGGAGTAGGAGCAAAGGCACGCAGCTGCGAGAGTTGACGTCTCCACAAAGCCCCGTGACTAAAATGATCTGACAAAGGAAGACGGATGGACTTCAAAAAACACATCGCCAGGACAATATAACAGAAGAACAAAAAAATATATTTAGAAAATAAAAGCGACGACCATGATCTGAAGAGTCACGAGAACCCGTTCAACGGTCGGGTCAAAAAGGACGGTATGAATTTCACACGAGACGGAATAAAGAAAACTTTTAACAACCTAAATGGATTTAAAAAATTTCCCAAATGTATATGATTTAGATTTGTGTCTGTAAAGTAAACAGGTCAAAACTTTCAAACACCATTCTATTAGGAGCGAAGCATTTGTTGCTAATATCCTTCATAATTTGTACTGGCTTGTTTTGGGTACATTTGGCATATAAGAAAGTTCCGTATTTATTTAAATTTGTTTCCATTGTGTTTTTGTTTTAAAATCTTATTTAGTTTATGTTGTCTCAATATCATGTAGCAATTTGCACTCTGAATAAATAAGAAATAAATGAATTCTTAAGCCCCACTGTTTTCACATAATTAAATGCGCTTCAAATACAAAAGTCATTTCACAGAAAATGCGCATTTAAAAGGTTAAATACTATCTTATAAATAAAATTAGACCAATTTCCATGCTGTGTATGAAGTACACAACCGATAACCACCACGAAGAGTTTCTTTAAAAAAGAGAATTAAGCTCACTCCCCCCTTCAAGTCTAGGCTAATATGTATTAGGTTGTAAACTATGAAACGGGCGTTGAAAGACAGTAAAACTATACAGAAAACGCCCATTTCATAGTTTCCAACTTAATATATGTTAAAGATGGTTCCGACTGTCCAAGATGGGTATTTTTTTTACCCTCCAGCTTCGTTAAGATAGGTCATCAATCGATTAACAAATACTAATAAAACATTCGATGCGTTGTATTTAAAAGCATTCATTTGATATTTTGAGTTTAACGACGCCAACGTACGCAGACATGAAACAATTATTTGTGGATTTACAGGTTAAATTTTTTAAATGTTGGGCCATGAAGTCTTGTTACGATTTGTGGATTAAGTTACTGATAAGATAATAGAAGAAGGATTACATGAAGGTACAAGTATTCTACTTGGTGCTGGTCGAATAATAATAATAATAATAACAATTATATTGTTATAAGCTATATATCCATTTCTGTTTGAAAAAAATAGACGTCTAAGTCATCATGATTCTAATTGACCTCGACCTACGATATAAAAAACATACGGGTCTATGAGAAGAGAAAATAATAACCAAAAAATCCCTTTTTTCACCATCTTCCCTCTTTTATAACTAAGTTGCAACACAAAAGTAACTGCAATGGAGCTTCTAAAGCTAGCTTGTACTTTGCTCCAATAGCAGACAAATACATGAATGGCACTGGAAATCACGGAAAAACTACTGAAAAGAGGAAACCCGTAGTTTGAAAGGAAAGAAAAAGTTTATTTAGAGGAAAAATTTCTCCGGGAGGACATCCGGCAGACGACTTCCTCCACCTCCGAACAGATGGGGCGGAAACCGAGAAGGGGTGGTGACTGAAGAAGTCTGCAAGATATCAAGAAAATTCTTATCTACAGTCTACAACTGTCGCCGTAGACAAGTCCAGAATAACAGAACGGAGCAAGCACGAATGTCTACAACGGAATTTGGGGAAAATATATTATACAAAGATTGCAATCAGAGATGTGTTGCACTGCTATCAGGATTTATAGACTTGTTATTTTCACGCAAAAAGTTCACTTATAGGTTGGTTAAAGTTCAAAAACAGCAGACAAACTAAAAATTAGATTAGAAGCAGTAATTCTAGCATTCATGATCTTGATTGAAATTTCTGAAAACCATCATATGTAACAGAATGTGAATTCGATGATTTCAGTCATCAAGGCCATGAAAAGCTCGGAGCTTTTAAATATATTACAAGTTTTCAATACATTTTGTGACGAATCAAAGCACTGATCAATTGGTAAAACCAGATTTGTCCTCTAAAAAAGCAACGATAATGCGTGTATCAAAGGAATTGGAATGTCTTGCATTTTACTTATAGGTTGTTTTATTTTAAAAAGCATAACGCATCGCAAATTTCGCATAAAATGGAATATGAAAATATTTCTTCACTCACCCGTACTTCATTTCATGCATTTTATAAAAATTTCTCATTAAAAAAATATGCAAATAGAGCATTATTTAACCTTTTGCACATTCATGAATAATTCGATGCCTAACTATTATTCACGTAATAGGAGGAATATTTTTATTGTTCAGAATAAATATATATAATTGTTTCGAATTTGTCCGAAAAATTAAGTTACACATTTTTAAAAATTATTCTTAAGATATTTTTAATAATCAAAATAAATAAAATGCCATTATGTTGCATTGTCTTGAATGGTGCCCACAACGAGAAATTCAAATGCAAAGGGCTAATACTAAACCACAATGGAAGTTCAAAATTAAATTGTTTTGCTATTTATTTTAAAACATTCTAAATAAAAATGAATTTCTTCCCACCTTTCGTTAGGAAAAGCAAGAAAATCTCAAAACATATCTTCTAAAATTCCAATACAGGATCATATTCTAGATCGTGGCGTACAGATTAAAGAGCCTTATACCGAAATCACACATAATCAAATCTCTCCACTCCTCTCAATACAACCTTTCATTTCACATACTAGTCAGATCCTTTCACAAAATGAATTAAATGCGGAGTTCTGGCTGAAATCCTGGTTGTTTAAGACCACCCAATATAAATCTGCTACCATCCCCCTGAAGTTGGTGGTGCCGTTCAACGTCCGCTGAACGGAGAGGTCGTGCTTTTTCCGAATTACGAAGGGAAAGGGATCTGTCACGAAGCAGCGGGGATGAAATGAAATAGAAGCTCCATTTATGTTTCTAGCTCCGAGGTACGAGATAAATTATTTTTAGAGATGCACATGTTGAAAGCTTAATTCCTTCAAAGAGTCCGGTTTTCATTGGAAGACGGAAAGGTTATAATAATAAGACTCTTGAGGCGGAAAGGAATATGGAGATATATATTAAACCAGCAAGAGTTGCGTTCCTTAAACTTTTTAGCATAGAATAAAATTGAGCCAAAAGATTTTTCCAGAGAATGCCTTACATGGAATCGAAGTACAGCAGAACAAAACATTAACCATAAGTATTTTTATTGAATCTATCGTCTGATCCTAGGCGATCAATCCCTGGCATGTGATTAATATTACCCGAAAATCGAATTTAAGCTTTAGATATGTTCTTCTCAATCGATTGAAACAAATTTCACACAGATCTATATTTATAATCCCAAAATTTCATAGTAAATTTGGGATTTTATTAAGGGTATAATCACATTTATATGTTTCTGAAAGTACAGATCTACACACGGCCAATTCTTTATGAATTTGGCTCAAACTTTGTTGGTCATTACGCTACTGATGTTAAACCTATGACAGAATTTTATCTATTAAGCTCTCTTCATTTTGCAGTAATCATATTAGCTTGTGTTCGATCAAATGGACAGACATACTTCCACCGAACAGTTTTGCTTAAAATTTGACAGGAATATACAAATTTGATGTAAAGACGGTATATCCCAAATTTTTTTTCTTTTAGTCTAAAACATTTTTGAGTTATCTTTGTCACAGATAGATGACTATGCTTTATTTTTCAATTCAGGGAAATCTAAAACATGGACTATCGTCGAGATCGATTTCAAAAAATAACGATATTTTCCATCAACTTTATGTAACAAAAAGTAAAATATTCAGAAATCGATTACAGGAAATATTTAATATGAAAGATCACTGTTACTAAACTAAACAATTTTCTTTTCTATTTGAAAGGCAGACCATTTGAACTTCACGATTAGTGGAGGACTAACGAAAAGGCAAGTCAACGGTCCAGACTTAAAGGTAATTACTATGGGAAGCATAAAAAATTCACTAGCACATACTAAAACATTAATATATTTTCAGAAGCATTTAAATGACTTCATTAATAATTGCTTCTTTTCACGAAATATGATTTCTCACAGTAGTCCAAGAATCAAACATATTAATCAATAAGTCCTCACATGTCTTCATAAGACTGCTTACCAGCTCATATGGAATTTCAACAAATTTCAGACAAAATCTATCCAGATTCAAACTTAAAATCGCCAAAGGAGCTAGACGGCATAAATTTGTATCGACTTTTTAAAACAGCATTTTTCAAGAATTAAAGTTAATTGAAGCTTAAAAATTTCGAAAAAGTTATTCGCTCATCTCTTTATGAAATGATGTTTAAATCTACCATCCTTTAGCTGACATGGTGACTATTTTCATAAAGCTATGCTTCAGTTCTGGATTATTTTTCGACTGGACCTTGATCACAACAAGGTTTTGGTGAATTTCCGTTATACTTCGGAAACGAAATTCTATTTTTAATACACCTTTCTCTAATTTTGGCACTGTTCGTGGCAACATTCGCATATAATTCACAAACCAATCAGAGCACGAGAAGGAAGCTTTCGACCATAAAAGGAAGCGCTGACTCATTCGGCGATACACGATAAAGTGGATTAAAAGGAAATTTTCACACAGATTCAACATATCCCATGTTGCGAAACAGGGGAAAAGGAAACTAGTGTTGTAAAGATAAAGGGGGCCATTCGTCGCTGCATATCAAGGGATTTGATTAAACAATTAAATTCTTTTCCCATGTCCAAGTATGAACTTAAGGTCACTTTGAAGATACGGAAGTGCACAGAGACTACACGTGTATTTAATCGCATTAGAAATATATGCTTTTCATTAGACACAATAGTTTCAATTTCAGAATAAGTTTCAACAAAGTAAACGTTGTACAATTGTTAAAACTTTGCAACAGATGCTGAATTACAATTTCCAGTATAGATGTCAACATAGTCATTTTTTTGCATTGAACAAATAAAATTGCATTTTATTATTAACAAATGGAGATAAATCAATTTGTGTGGGCAGGGGGTCGCAGTGCTTCTGAAAAAGAGGAGATTATTACTCGTACTTCCCCATTTTAAACGAAAGAAAAACTATAAAATTTCAATAAATCTTCCAAAAGCTTCAATTAGTAGCCATTCAAACGGCATATTCTCACTTTTTAACTTTTTTCTATACGAAGTTAAGAGGAAACTCACGAACTCGAATTGAGAGATTTTTACGAACCACCATGTTTCTCACCTTCCAGAAGAGCTATGGCGATGCGTTTTCTTTGTTTACGTTTGATTTTAAATAGCGATTCTAAGATCATTAAACCCAATAGACGGAAATCCAACCGGAATTGGCTGGAACATATTAAATTCAAGATCCCGCTTCGTTCTATAAAAAATTGTTTTGTAGCTATATTTGGTAATTTCTAAATATATTTCATGTGTGTTTAATGTTGCGTAACATGCCCATGTCATATCGGGTGGAGGCTAGACTAAAGTTTAAAGCTAATTTTTCTTCTTCAATTCTTTCTTTTCTTCATCTACCACTGCGAGCACTAATCGTAAATAAAATATAAAAAAAAGCTAAACATATACTGTCCGAGGCCTTCCACTTCCCCTCGGAATAATATGCATTTTTCTATTTCACCGATTCACAAAGATTTTTAAAAATTGCTTTGTTTAACGAGCGTTTTGTTTTACGAATAAAATTCTGGAACGAATTAGTCATTACACAGGTTTCCACTGATTATATATGTAGTATATTGTATAAAAAATATCTGAGACCTCAAAGCCCGTGTATCTGTGCGCGTGCTTGGAGGCGTAGGCAGTCGTGAATTTGATAATCTGATCCTGACTCTCAGCACAAAAGCAACGAAATTTCGAATACGAAGCAAAAGAACAGTTTTCATTGAACTGGAGCATCATTCCACTTTGATATTCTGTCAGGAATGTTACAAGTTGGGCGCAATGCAACGTGGGCGGCAGGTAACATTCATAAATCGTCTGAGACGCAAGACATTCACAAAAGTGCCACTTCTGACATATTAATTCTCAAGCCATACGTTACCGGGCCAAATATTGAATTCTACGCGTCCTTCTTCTTGTAATTACATCCTTCCATCAGCGGGAATGGGGCAGCCATCTCAAACTTTCATTTCCACATTTTGGTGAAAGCTGTGTTTACAGAGTGTCTGCGATGCCAGACACCCTCCTCCACCCCACTCCGCGCATCTTGTGTCAACACGCCTGTCAGTTCCTCCCTCCAGATAGCGACCTCAGCTCAAGTGATTCTTATTTTAACGGAAAGAGAAAAAACTCAAAAGGCAGAGAGCAGGCTTTTAATTCACAAATGGGAAATTCACTCGTAACTCAGCTTTCATTAAGCAGGCACTGAAAAGATGATAGGGGATATAAACAAAACTTTTCATAATCTGCAGAACTTCTTAAATTATAGTTTGTTTAATCACTGCAGCTTTGATAGAAGATGTATTCATTAAATTATTCAGAATTGATTCGGAAAAGAAATAGCAAAAAATAGGTCGATTTCCCTTAGATAGCAATGTAGCATGTTAGATATCATTGTATGGCTATATTTAAAAAATATTTTGATATTTATGAAATTAAATATCAACGAACTCTGCTTTGTCCCGATGAAATACTGCATTTAAATATTTATAAGTATTAAAATTTAATAATAATACAAATCTACAAATATATGTCACATAGTAAAAAATGTGAACACTATCAATATGGTGTTAACAGCGCTGCAAATGTCAATTCAACGGAACTACAGAACTAGAAGCGTCTGGCATCACTACAAAATTCCTGCTATCTTCACTAAATGTGATCGATTGAAACTTGTGGCGCGTACTTTGTTTATTATATATGCAGACGGATTTGGGGGATAAAAAGAGAAAATATTCAAAGAATCCCCGAGCATATATTTGATTAATAATTTAACTAATATCTTAACAGTTTAGCTTTCATCGTAATAATCATTAACAAATTCTTTTAAAGATTGATGGATAAAAATAACATTGAATGTCACTGCATTTTGTTACATAGAAGTATAGGTATCTTTTTATCTACATTTGGATATAGATGCCTTATATTATATATGATAATTTAAAATTCAAATTAAACCCGAATTATTTCCAAAATCTTTATTTTAATTTAGCCGATATTAATTTATCCTAAAATGCTCTGCTTATTTCCTGAGCCTATTCTACTTTTTGTTAAATTGATAAAGCAAAGGCTGTATAAAAATACTTAAATCAGCGGTTCCCACGCACCGAGCGAAATGTGAAAGAAAAGCTGTCAAGCTAAGTGAATTATTTTTTAAAAATACCTATATTTCCCTATTCCAAATCGAAGCGTGAACAGAAATCCCTATCAGAATCCCATAGCATATGATCGTCGGGATAAACATTTCTGCTCTTCTTTTGATTTTGCTTTGCATCGCGTTGCGAACGGATGTTTTGTCCGCACTTTTTATATTTAAATTATGCCTACCGGAATGAAATAAAAGCGAATATTATATAACGTGTTTTTTAAATATTAAAAGTAAAAAAAAATTGGTATTAAATTTAATTTTAGGATCTAAAAAAATAATAACAACGCGACTCGCAATAAGTCGTAAGTGAATAATAAACCTGCAATATTTATGGTACAGTAAACAAACTCATTACGGATGGTGAGTTCGACATGCTTTTTAAAGACATAGTTTGGTAAAATATCTTTAATAAGCATGCCAAACTAATTTTTTCGTTGGTAAGGAAACAAATGCGTAAACTTTTCTTTCACACAGAAGAAAACCACAAAATATATCAATTACAGAATGCAAATTAGTGGTATCAGTTCCAACTATTCCCCAGAAATCTTTTTGTTCCTCGCCTATCGCATAGCAACTTAAAATAAAGTCAAATTATTCCAAGATACGGGCAACTCTCAAGGACTGATCGATACTCGGAATCTCCATTATTTCAAGCACCCGCGTCCCATCGGAACTTATTTATGCAAGTGGAAAAACGAAAGACGGCTGTTGACGGAACCTTTCGGCCCGAGACAAAATAAACCGAGCGAGCGACGTTCAAGAGGAGTTCTTGGAATAACAAATTTCCGACTTGGAAAACAGGAACTGTATCCGATTCCACCAGCAGCCATAATTCACCGCGTGAACTTTTCGCCCCAAGTTCATGCCCCAACGTCGGAGTCACGTCTACCTCCGGAATACTGATGCTGCTTTCCGCGACCTTTGCACTTCAAGATTACCAATTTTAGACAAAAATTCACCTCACAGATAATCGATTAACCGCCATAGGTAATTAGGTAGTAATGAAACAAAAATTTAAATTTGTTTGGTGCGAGAGCGTATCGCTATTTTTACACATCATTAATACACAGATTTTTTCTTTCTTTCAAGAAGTGTTAGTGGTTTCCCAGAAACCTTCTCGTATACCCTTCATAATATTTCAATTCTTTTTCCTTAAAAATGATTGACATGATAACTCATTCTAAATCCCTCTGCGCTTTTGCGCATGCGTTAGGATAGGTTTAATTTGTCAAAATAGGGGTTGATTGGTTAATTTGGGGTTTTTGGTACGGTTACGTGGCTAGAGCGGACAGTGGCCAGAGCGGACAAGTAAGGGGAGCTGGGTGGGCAGAGCGGACATTCTTGCAACTATTGTGCTGTTTCCCTAATCAGTCACATGTCATCTATTGTGTAGTTTCGAGGTTTGCACCTGCTGCAGAGATAGCCGATACTTTTGAGAGAGAAGACCTTTCTCATTTTCTCAGTAGATGCGTGATCCTTATGAAGTGTGTATGTCGTTTTATATCGTCAAAAAAATTTGTGATGGAACCCATAGACATTTCAACAAAATTACTCTCCACAAAAAAAAGGAAAAGAATGTTTAGTTGTAGATGATTACCCACACCGCTTACACCGAAAATTTTATGGCAATTGCACCTGTTCTAATATTTATTTGACTCTAAAATACAGTTTTCCACAAGATCTGTGAAATTCGTTTATACCCTTCATTATACTGTTACTTACTATTAATTTTTAAATATTTCTCTGAAAATTATTTATTTTTATTACATTTCGCTATGTTTAAAATGTATTCGCACTATAATAGTTAATAGTTAACAATTTTAAATAAATAATTAAACTTGATTGACAAAAATGTATTTATCCTTGTAATTCGATAATCGAGTGCAAAAACAGAAAACTTCTGTAAAAAAAAAAAAAAAAAAAAAAAAAAAACCGTTATCCCACGTGAAAGAGATTTATTTACTTATTTATATGCACCCTTTATCTGTTCTAAGACGGGGGAAAAATGTGTCCGCTCTAACCACGATGAGTTTCGAGGTGTCCGCTCTGACCACGAAATCTTATGTGTCCGCTCTGGCCACGTCCGATGTAGCCACACCACTTTTGGTACGAGGGTCATTCTTGGCCATACTGCGCCATTCTTATGGTAAAAGGAAAAACATTGTTAATGTTTATAAAATCATATTTTCATATAAAAATGTAATGTAATCATGTTTTAAAGTAAAAAAATCTAAAACAGACGAAGACAAAAAAAAAAAATTCATCTTTGAATTAAAAAACAAACAAGATGGAAATTGTTTAAGTTAAATATATGGTAAAAGGTATACAGCAATTAAAAATTTAAAGATGTATGGATGATAATTCTTTCCTAGGAAATTCTGGGCATTCAATCAAAGTATGATTCACTGGGAGGAAAGATGAAAGGAGATGTTTACATTTAACAATAAAATATAATCGGATTACTCGCATATTGAATTAAATTAATATGGAGAGAAACGACACGATATTTACATACTTTTTGCTCATTTTTTTACGTGCATCTAATAGGGTGAAAATCAAGATCAAAGAGGGACAAAGAATTCTGGAAATGCGCTCATCCTTCCCCTAAATGAGATAGAATCGTCGAAAAGTGGTAACCTTAAAGCTTTATCACATGGCAAAATATCGTCGGCATTTTCCGTCAGCAAACGACAACGAAAGTGACGTCATTTTAAAGTTTTACATGGTTGGTTGAATTGCTTTTGCGGACAATATTTCCGACGGCATTTTCTACCTGGTCAGAAAAAGTTGTCGATTATGGAACTTGCTTGACCGGTTTTTGAGGGTAGAAACGGAAAAATGCTGACGAAATTTCACTGTGTGATAAGGCTTTTAGAATGTTGAAATGAAGGGTTGTGAAGGCCATGAGTTATTGTCAGTCTATGAGCCTTTTGATCGTCTTTTTTACCAATCTATTAAAATTATTATTTGATACAAAGCTACCATTTTAGTGCTTGTCATAGTTATTTTTGAGTTTACATGTACGCGATATGCAGAGACCAATAGGCGGTCATTTCTTTGGTTGATTCCGTTCAAACTTAGAATGTATAATTTAATCATGCAACACATTTATAGATCTTGCTCTTTGGGTTTTGAAGGTAAATTTTCTCTTGTCTGTCTAGTAATAACACAGCTGGACTTTTTTTTAAAAATTTGGTGGTTTCGTTTAAATTAGCTATAACACACACACACACACACACACACACACACACACACACACACACACA
>JAPMOQ010036844.1:931514-957340 GCA_026543055.1 Argiope trifasciata | reverse complement strand
CACACACACACACACACACACACACACACACACACACACACACACACGCGCGCGCGCATGCACACACACACACCTAATTCCATTCGTTTAACTCAAATCATTTTTGAATTAATTTGTTCATAGAGATATAAGACACAATTTCAAAATGAGCTTTTTAAAACAGGGCAGGCTTGAAACGTAAGAAATCCGCAAAAATCGCGAGTTTAATTTTATTTTAAAAATATTTGTATACCTTATATTAATGTAAAAGTAAAAAAAAAAAAAAAAAAAAAAAAACATCACGAGACAAACAATAAATCAAACGAACAATCATACAGCTTTTTCGTCTAGCCTTATCAAATCCATTTCTCGCCTAACTTGTTTTAAACGTGAAAAAAGAATACTAGAAACAGAAGTTCAACGGGATGAAATACATGCATAAATCAGTGAATCTCCAAGGACATTAAAGCGAAGCAATTACAAGTCAAATTTCAACAAAACGAATTCATTTTAATGGATTAATGATGGAAGACGTGGAAAGAATTCAAAACTTTCAAAAATAAACATTGCATAATTGAGTTGAAAAACAAGTTATTTAAAAGAAACAGAGGCAAAATGAAATTTTGTAGTCTTTAGTGTTAATGAAGGCCGAACTTGCATAAATAATGATGGGAAGGTAATTTCCACTGCTGAGAAAGGTTTAGAATGTAATTAGTTATATGAATCTTGCGTAAGAAAAATATTTTAATTTATTCTCAAATTATACCAGTCAAATCGTCATCACACGAAAATCAAGTCATCATTCCAATTATAATAAAACAATTTCTATAATCCAATATATTTTGGATCCAAATGTACGATTGTTTTTCACGTATGTAGAAGCCATCATTCCAATTACAATAAAACAATTTCTATAATCCAAGAGATTTTTGATCCAAAAGTACAATTGTTTTTACTCGCATGTAGATACATACAACAAAGCACTTTCTTTCCAATTCTGCTAATAATGGCTTTCTTCCTTAAGCCGCATTCAGATGATCTATGGCCATAAATCTCCTAACTGACCCACTGTATGACAATTCTCGCCTGTGGACGTTGGTTCGGTGTTTCCTGCAAGTTGTCAGTAAACTGAAAAGAAATCAAAGAACACAGAAAAACCATAAGAGAGGGAAAAGGGCAAAATGTGGCAAACTCAAGGCGGGCACTCGTCGTTGGAAGGGCTTTAAACGGACTGACTTTTAACTTTATCATCAGGACTGAAATGCGGTAGGAAGTGGCAAACCCTTGTAAGTTACATCAAAGTCCGCAAGAGCAAATACCCGTCTCCGTGACTTAAAATGCTACGTTTCTCATTTAATAGTATAATAAAAACCTAAAATGCAAGTTGGATAGTTTCTTTTTGATCGAGTGCAGATTTTGATACAGAATTACAATTTTAACAAAATCATACACCACATTTCATTTATCTAAATCTCTGTGCTTTAGAATTATTAAATTCAATAACACGGAATAGAGAAATAGACAGAAATTGGCAGATTCGAGCAAAAGTTTAATACAAATATATATTTATGACGATAAAATTAAGATAACAAATTTCTTATGTCTGAATCGTTGCATTTCTGAGTTCCTAAAGTGAATACATAAAATATGAAGCAAAAATGTTGGAGTAGAGCTTTAAAAGCATATATCTGAGCATTCGTAATGCTCCTGCCTTGTTGACTCCAAAAGTTTTATGCACAGATTGGGTAGGGGGAATAAAATTTTTATTAAGCAGAATAGAAGAAAGTTTAGGGTTAGTCCCGCTGGTTTTAATTTGTTCCAAGGTTTTTAGAATTTTTTAATGATTAAACAATTTTATAGTAAATTTTTTATAATTAATACTTATTTTTTAAACTTGTATTTATTTATTTGACTTTGCACAACAGCGCAGCTGAGATATTAAGGTTCCAATAGCCTTTTCTGAATAGATGCTTTGAAAACCTGGTATTACAGTCAATAACGCTTGATTGAAACCTACCAAATAGTCATTTTCTCACCAAAAATTAAACGCTGCTTTGAATAATATTGAATGCATTAACTGCTTATTAATCCAGACATGTTGATGCATTCTCCAATGCCGGCCTGGCCTTACATTCTACTACTCCTCGTCCAATAATTATAATACTCGTCTTCCCATATTTGCAGTTTGCAAACACACCCGAATGTCACTGTTCCGAATTCAGATATGACAACGTTGTGGTCAGTACATCTAATTCATGGCGGAGGTTGTAATATTGTCGAGATGTCACTGTTCGCGCGTTTCGGGAGTGATCGTGCGATGCAAGTGTCTGAAGGGGTCGGCGAATCGTGCCTCCTATAAATAATCTTAGCCGGCGGAGAATCTCTGAATTAGACAGCCTCCCCCCTCTCCTCGGATGACTGAACATGAAATTTGTCATTAATTATCTTTCGAAGAGACAGGAGTCTCGTCCAACTTGGCAAGGTTTCGGCGGTTGTAGTTGAACTACTCAGTCGGCTGATATTGCTCAGAGCAATGCAATTAGTTTCGTGGTGTCCTCTGCGTAACATTGATGTTTTGTGTTTATTTAATTGAACAAGTCAGAGAGTTTCGGTTCTTCTCTCTCTCTTTTATATGACTCTTAAACCCGTTCTTGGATTAAGCATTTTCGGTACTTATTATTATTATTTTTTTTAGTTATAAAATTTAGTTTTTAGTTTAGCGCCCATGTTTATTTGTTGTATATGTAAGTAAAAACAAAACACAAGTAATTTTACATTGTACAGTTTTCGAATTTTTATATTCACCTCCTTATTACGTTTTAGAAATCTCAACCCTAACTTGAAGAGTAATTAATCAATGTTAACAATTTAGGATAAAAGACACTATTGTTTCAACGCTTAAAAGTAATATTTCAAGGAAAATTTATAATAAAATGCGTTATAAAATGTCGTAGTCGATAGTAATAAAATATATGTAGACGAAAATTATTTTTTTTTAAAATTATAAGATGATATGAAGATATTTTTTTGTGAGCACTAATATATTCCGATTCGATGGCGATATAAAATAAACTATTCTTTAAAATTAATTTTGAACAATATTCTTTTTAAAAAATGCTAAATAATTACTATAAACAAGTTACATATTATTTTATATTTCTTTAAAAAAAAGCTGCTACTTTTCATTATAAAGTAATGTTCAATCTAATCATTAATTACTATTAAAATTGTGCTAAGAAAGACAGTATTTTTTCCCTTTATCATTTTCTGCTTCAAATTACTTTTAAATTTCAGCCGTTTCTTTCTTAAGACGCAATATATTGAACCGGATGATATATAAAAAGCGATACGTCGATAAGTAATTTGCAGTATCACTTTGTTAAAATCTCCAACCTAAATCTAATTATATAAAGCTTACATTAAAATCAATAATATTTGGTATTGAAAGATCAGAAGGGAAAAAGAGGCCCCGAGCTCCATTGCCCAAAGGCTAGATGGCTTAATTCAACCTTGATTATAAGATTAGTAAAAAAGGAAATAAAAGTAACAGAAACTACTTTTCGTGGTTTTCGTGCTCACTTGCAGAAATCTGGAATTGACGGCCACCGTGAAACTTGCAGATTTGCGTCTAGCCAAAAATATTTTTCTTCATCAGGTCGGAACAAGGTGCGACCACACACCGTCACCACTTGCGACAGACCAAAACGATTCACCTGACTCAATCACCCCTTTAATCGGCATAGAATGACCCACACCAGAACTGTTTGATCTTCCAAAAAGTCGGTTCGTAGTTCGAAGACCGACCGCTTTCTAATTCGCTTGGAAGGCCATGCGCAACGACAACATGCTTTTCTTAAGAGTTAAATAAAATGTGAATTGGGGCGACATTTCTAGTTCAACTGCAATTGGTAATTGGAAATTAAGTCTAACTATTAAATTATTCTTGCTTCTCAAACCAGTTTTTGAGATTTTGGGACAAATTTTTAAAACAGAGATTTTTAACTATTGTTCAAGTCTAAGTACGGTAACTAAGTACGGTTAGTTGATATAATTAACAATACAATCCGACATGATGATATAAAGTTTATTTTAGTTAGCTTAATATGTCGTGTGTTTTCTTTTCTATTTGAAGAAAGCGAAAGAATTTTTTTTAAACGTATCTCAACATTCTGAATTATAATTAGATGAAGGTGAATAATAATCAGATCTGAATGACACTCATCTCTCCTACTTTTCTTTCCTTACCAATATTAGGATGTTTGGCGACAAAAGATTTAACACACATCCAGCCAACATTTACGACAGATCTTGATCCTGGGCTTGTAATCCACTCATCATAAGCTGAGATCTTATTATCAGGTACTGTCGCCATCTGGATAAAAGATGAATATTGTGAAAAACTTTCATCACTTATCATGAAAAAATGTTTTTGAAATTCGATCAACGCGTTGGCAACGTGACTCGCCCATGATTCGCGTCTGCTACCTAATTAGAAGATCTCTTTAATACAATTAGGAGATAGGGAATGTCGTGTGCCGATTTGAAAAGAAAGCCATGGAGTTCTTGAACTTAAGATTCTTAACCTCCGGATATAATAGGCAAATAGAGTACTAGCATGACAATGAAAAAGTCATCTAATTAATTAGATTATTCGAATCATACGTGTAAGCCGAGGTGGAAAATATATTTGGGGGAAAAGATACATCATGCATCATTACTCATATTAAGTAGAGCTAGATTTGATTCTTGCATATTAAAAGCAGTTCATAATTGCATTAATATTTAGTTTTAACTGCTGTCATGCAATGAAATAGGTAAAGAAGCTCAGTGCAAAATTATTTACTAAGTCATTTGCTTATAGTGGGGTCTCTGTAACATTCTACTAAAAAGAGATTTAGCTTTGACAAATTCGCTGCCATGTCCATGATTCAAATAATATAATTAACTGTTTTCTCCATTACTACTCCTGTCAGAGACAGCATTAAATCCAAGTCTTTTTAGAAATTTGTAAGAGAATGTATGACAGTCAAATGGTGTATTAAGTGCTTCTTATGCTCGATTCCTTTACCTAGTTCATCGCTTGATAAGAATTAAAAGTAAATCTTGATCCAATATATCAATTGTTTTTTAATATGTGATAATCAGAATTAATATTAACTTATGGACGTAATGTAGCTTTTCTCCCATTATCAACTTTAGACATCACTGGCTACAGTAACTTTTTAAGAGCTGTCATCGGTTTCGGTAGGTAGACTGAAATCTTCAAAGAGACACACAGAGAGATTCCAATGGTGTCTTGCCACTGCCAAAAGCACCGAAAGAATCCACAGCGACTGAAACTCATGAAATGCGGATTAAGTCAACAATAAAAGCGGGGGACCGGCACAGGGAGAAGGGGTGAGGGCTACTGAGTCGCCTGTTTAATACTGCACACACGTTACGAAACTCGGGGTGGAAAATAGCAGGGGCGATTGCACGTCGGCTAAAAATAAACGATCGCCGAACAAAAGAATCAAGACAGGCGGCAGAAAGTGGAAAACATTTCTGCCACTTTTCTGGCAACAGTTCAAACACGCACCCGTTTGACGGCAGCAGACTTCCTTTCACCTCGATGCACACGCAAGAAAATTGGTTGCACTCGTTACCTTCAGAAGGTCAGGGCACTAAAATGAATTTTTCTTAGCATACAAACACCAAGAAGTCTATATTAAACAATTAGTCTCCCCCCCCCAAAAAAAAAAATTGCCAGAAAATTAAGAATTCGAGAAAATAAGAAGATATATACTACATCAGATAATTAACTCTTTGCACTCGGATGGTGTCTTTCGCTTACCATTTTGACTTTTTATTTATTTCGTCGGCGTCCTGGTCTAGAGTAGCGAGTCTTCCCCGTTATATGGATGTCGTGGGTTTGAGCATGGTTATTCTTCACCATGTGTTCTGTCTGTGAGAGAGTCCCCCTGTAAAAAGGTCTTGTACAAACGAATGTGTTACCCTCATATGAGTTAAAAGCTAGACTTCTACCCTCGGGTGCTCAGGGTCCTTTACTTTCAGAAGCTGCAGCATCCCCCTTTCCATTGACACAACATCATCATTTATTTATTTATTTTTCACGTCTAATTGCTAAAAACGGCTACAAAATGAAAAATTAATCTACGTCTTTTTACCAAAGTAATTTGACTAACAATTATGCATATTTATTTTTCGAAACAAAAAACAAGTCTTAATAATTATGCATTGAATAATTGATCCAAATTCAAAGGGTTAAATAAGTTTTAGATTCTGATCGATACGCAGGTTTCAAGTGACATAGTGAGGATTACCAGAAAACGGGGTATAATATGAATGCTTCGCCACCAGATGTCATTAGTGATTTACGAAGTGTAAATGGTGGTCAGAGAATTGCCTGCCCCTCAAAATAATCAGCATTAAAAAAATAAATGCATTCATTTTTCTACCCTTGGCGCTCTTCATTCGCCAACAATAGAACCAAGGAAAAAATTTATCCTTCCATTTACGAAAAAAGAACGCTATTTCTTCAAACAATTGCAAATATTAAAATATGATACAGTAGTGGTTTTCAACAAAGAATCTGTATAATTTCAGAAGTTTTTACGAACATTGCACCAAGCTTCGAAATCAGATAATTGAACATTTCAAAAGGATCCGCGAAAGAAAAATCAGTCGAACTTCAAGCCTTTAGACATGATATTAAAATAAAAGTAATGGAAACGTTTACTACTTTTTCTTTTGAATTCAACTTTAACAATTACCATAACAGCATTGCAACATTTTATTGTTTTTATGTATTTTACCATTTTTAATAGCTGAATGGATATTAAAATACAATTAAGCTCAGCTGAGACGGGTCTGCATTTTCAAGCTGAAGATGAAATTATCAACGAATTTCAAGACGGACCTTACACAAGATGGGAAGGGGGAAACTCTTCGTCAATATATCTTTAAAATTAATGATTGCCATTTAAGAATGATTTCGAGTTTATTACGCCATTTACCATGTCTCAAACTGAAACACGTTCGATCCCGAGCCAATTTGGGTTGTTTCCATTCCAGCCAACCCCATCTACACACTTAATGTAAATCAGTTCAATCAGGTGAATGGACGGGGAGTGGTACAATCTGTCCCTGGCGCTGCGATTAATTTTCATCTCCCGACGTATCTTCACGCTTAAAAGCAGCCGTTCGATGCGCAGAGAACAAATGCAACTGCGCGTCATCAGGATGGCAATCGTTTATAGGACCCCACACGCTGATCAATCTGTTCAGAAGGGGTCATAATCTGAGTGGTAAGTAAGAGGGGTTAAAAACTGGCATTTATGAGGGGTTAAAAAGCTGACAGGAGAAGGAGCATTCGTCCGGAGATCTTGTAATATCCTTTATCTGAAATTGCCACAAAATTTACTTAACACAAGTAATTTTACTTTAGTTTTGAGTAATTTTTAGATATAAAGAGGGGTTTTAGTAATAAAAAAATGAAGTTATAATTAGATTAGACAGAAAAAATTTATCTTTCTATCTGGCATAAGAAGAGATGAGAGGTCTTTAGATGTCTGACTATATGCTTATAGTAATATAGATATTTAGTTAATTCCTTTGATGGCTACATCATTCGTCTTCAGCTAATTGAAGCCAGTAATATTTAATGTTGGGTATTTTCCAAATTTTTTTCTATATTTAATTTGAAAACGCCTGCCAACTTTTATGGTTTGCTAATTTCGGTAGCGATATAAGAGGATATTGATAGTAAGAGTCCAAATATAAAAATCAATAAACACTTTCTACAAAGGCGAGATCGTGATATAACTGAAAATCCTATTATTAAAAGTGTATACCTGCAACATGCATTAAAATTTTTATATAAAATAACAGAACTTCAAGATATTTATTTCATAGATATTATAAGATTTTATATCTGGAATACATCACTTTTCAGAATTTACACATTTTTAGTTGCTATAAGGCATTTGGTTCTTTATATTTAAAAATTTTATTGACTTTCATCGGTAGACATAATTAATTAAACGATTTCAAAATAATACACAACAATTGGATCGTACCAATCTTATTGATCATAGCATGACTCCCGAGGTATTTTCTTTCTTTTTTTTTTATTGTCAAACCTATCATCGTAATTTTTTATTGTTTTATCTCTGAGCTTTTTACATCTTTAGTTTTATTGTATGTTTTCTAAACTTTTTATACAATTTTAGTCCTCTTGTTTGACCATACGTATGGCCTTTTTTGGCTCTTGCTCCAATAAAACAAACCAATACCGAGATATTTTCATGCATTTTATGGTTTCCTTGATTGAACCATTAATAAAATAATAAGCTGGCGTAATCAAGTAGAAAATGCTTATACTGGTTAGGATATAATAATCTTGGTTATTCAATTTTGTTACTCATTCAAAATATTTGTCATCACAGCTCAACGAAGTTAAAATCTTTACTTTACAGAAATCTGACCAACAGTAATGAATGCTATTGGGTACAGATCCGGTAGTTTGTTTGGTCATTGCCCCAAAGCCAAAATTGGTCATATATTCTGTAAGACAGGTGAATGACTAAAACCTGAGGGCGATTATTTCTACGGTCTAACGAAAAGAACATCGATACTGCCCAAGCAAATGGATGAGTCACGCCAACTTGCCCTTAGGTGGAAGATGGCGAAAACAAACAGTCGATGAAAATAATAAAGCTGTCCGCAACATGCGGCAATTAAAAGGGGAATACGCTCCTCGATTGGTATCGACGGCCATTTAGACGAACTCGTGACACACACACAGACACGAGCGAAAGAAGGTGAAAAAAGAAAGAGAAGGGGAGAAAAAAAGTGAGAGAGAGAACCGGTTTCCATTCTGAATCATTCATTCACTTTTGCCCGAGACGAAAGGGATGAGAAGTGAAACAGAAATACAAAACCCCTCGCGGGTACAGATGAAGTCGTTCCATTTGACGAGGAGGGAGGTCGTCAGAAAGTGATCAGGTGATGTCTACCGCCAAAGACGAAGAGAGATGGGAAAAAGTCTCATTACCATTCTTGAAAAATTGATGCAACAGTAAATGTTTTTACCATTCAGCAAGTCTAAATGGATACAACTTAAGCCACAGAATAATTTTGGGTGTTCAATCATATGCATCATATAATAAAAAGATACTATCCAACCTTCAAATTCTAATTTATAAATATATTTTCTTTCTTTAGAACAAGTAATTATTCAGTTCAAAAGATACAAAATTAAAATTGCATTATCTTTTACCATGTAAATGGCAAAAGATATTATTAGAGTTATAGAATAAAAACAATTTCTTATACACGTTTTTAAAAACTTGTTAACTTTAAATAAATGATTTTAAAAAACCCGAAAAAATTAGCCCTTCATTGTGCTAATTCAATTCAATCTTACAGTCTTATATAGAACCGGATAAATTTAATAAGTAGGGAATTTAATAATTTACATTTAGTATTAATTTTAATAATCAAAAGAAAACTGAAGTTTTATAATAACGATGAAAATCTAACGGAGGTAATTATAACGTTCTGAGAGATTATATAATATGTTTATAGGGATAGTAAAAAATTTCATCTAATTTTGCGACTAGTTGCAATCGTTACGATTACCTTCAGGGATTGAAATTTTTAACTGTTTCCGGTATTGGAGTTCGAAAAGGAAATTATCAGTTAATTAGTATCTATTACTGCATTGTGATTTTATACAAATAAGCTAAAATGCGGATGTGACCTTTGAAGAATGCCTTTCCAATACATACAAAGGACACATATACAATGCTTTATATTTTATTTCCTTGGAAAATGAAGTTTTAAACTTTTAGTTGTTTTTCAACTTCTAAATCTCAAAAATAAATAAATTATAATAAAAAAAACTCTATATAATTGTTTAAAGATAGGATTTAGGTCATGTATCAAGTTAAAATAGTCATTGGTTCACACCAATCGTAAATTACAAAGATTTTATACTAAACAAAACTCATATTTTGAGTAGTAAAAAATCTTTGTACTCATATTTTTTTATATTACTCAAAACTCATACTCAACGTCGTTCGACAATAGGTGCCCATTAAAATCCTTTTTTATTAACTTCGTGTCTAATTTTTTTGGGGCGATGGCATTTACCCGCATTATTTCAAAAAAGTAGAAACTAGATAGTAATTTGGTAAAGTGAAACTATCAAACAAAAGTCCAAAGTAGTTTACAGGTAAAAGCTCAAAAAACCACGCCCTTACCAATCATCATTCTCTAACGTGTGGTAGTTTTTAAATGTCTCTCTACTACATAAATAACCCTTTCCCTACCATTTCACCCCCTCTTTATTTTAGTTTCACTCTTACCACTACAAATAATGTATCACGTATCCAAGATCAACTATGTTTCCAATTTAGTCGCATATAACCCTTCAGTCTATACTTTATGTTGAGTTATCCAGTTCTACTATACAAAACATCCAAGTCTTGAGCACGAGAATTCAGCGACTGACTCAATTAACATCGATTTCGGCGTGTGGTTCCGCTTTTAAATGGATTTCCTTGTTTCGAAACTGCATTATTTGTTCAGGTAAGCAAACAGACACAGCCAAAGGCCTGTCTTCGTGACCACGCGATATTAACGGATTTCGGTCGAAACCTAACGAACACTATCATCGAGAGACTTTTTTTTTTCCCACTCCAGGTTTTCGATGTTTTGTTAATAAATTAAACAGCAACAATTCGCGGTATTTGCTTACATCGGAAAAGTCAATACAAAATAGCGATTAGCACTTCCGAAAATATGTTTGTAATTCATAAAACACTTTGACTTCTGTTTGCCTTCATTTCAAGGCAAATAACGATTTTCCAATGAATTTGTGAGTTTTCATTAAATATGAAAATAATGAATATTTTACAGCAAGCACTACAATAATGAATATTTTACAGCAAGCACTACAATAATGAATATTTTACAGCAATTTTGATACGAGTTTATTACAAAAATGAAATTTTAATTTGATTTTATATGACGAAGGAATTCTATTAAGGACAAGAAACAATTTATAAATAACAGGCTTTTTTTGTTCAAGCCCAGATTCAAGTAAGATGCCGAAAAGGTGCACTGAATAAAAGACTTCTATTCTAAGCATGTGTAAGGTACTATGCTCAGCATTTTAACGTATTTTCAAAAGCATTTCTGGAATTCCCCAAAGCCTGAAAGGTTCCCTTCAACGAAATAGATAAGGAATTTCGTGCCTTTAATCTTCACATCTCGTTCTTACAATCCAACGAATCATTCCGTTCATTCAACCTTTTTAGCAAAAATTTTCTAACAATCCTATGTGTATCCTCTCTGTAGATCATATTATCGTATATTCTCAGTTAAAAGAGAGCGACAGCCAATTCACGTAAAACAAACTTTTCCATTTATTCCTATGTGAATTTTAAAGATGGTTTCTTACAACTTTGGGGAAAAGCCCATACCAAAAATGCAGCTCAATTCTATGATTGTAGGGAAAAGGAATAGCCAAATGTATTGGCGATTTTCGAAATCTTGATTTGATTTTCCTTTTAAATTTTAAATCACAGCTATCAAATAGATAATATTATATCTATAAGAAAAATGATAAGCAATAAATTTTAATATTTCCCACCCTCCCATTTTTAAAGGCAAGATATCTTAGTAAGCAGTTTCCTTTATACTCCAGCGTTTCCAGAAGGCTGAATGCTTAGTTTTAAAGTGAAATTTAAAAAACTGTATGTGAATTTCAACGACTCTGATAAAAATTAAACCGTAAGATTTTGAATTTCGTAATATTTATATTATATATAATAATTATTTGTATGAATTTGGTATGATTTGCTAAATAAATATAGACTTTACATTTTTTTTTCAAATGAAAATGTCCTAATCCAGTGTTTATTCTGTCATGTAAAAATGGATTGTCTGCAGCCAGATATCGCTAGAATATTTGAGTCAATCTTAAGAGTTATTACTTAGCAAGCTCAAAAATGAATTATCAAAAATCTTCTATGAAAAATAGTATTCAATCATTCTTTAGAATAGGATGCATCTTAAAGATTCTTAAAAAAGTTTTCATGATAGAGCCGAAAGAAGTTCTAATACCCACACTCTTTCATTAAAGAACTGCACGAAAGAAGTATTCAAATAGATGAAGTTCTTAGAATATACAAACCAAAGAAATAATGTCCCACTCTACGTTTGATTTATATACTTGGCTTCATTATCAAAGACAATAATACAAGCAAAAGAAAAATCTTAAGCCGGATTATGATACAGTTACATTTAGGAGGTCAGTAAGATATGACTCAGTGATTAAAAACAATTCTCAGATTTATACACTATGTAAAAACTTCTGTGCTGAAACTAAAAATAGATCCTCATTACATTATTTAATAGAAGATCCAGAAAGTGCAGGTACTGGATCTACCACTGCTCAACGACCAAATAATTCAATTGCAAGAATACCGACTCGGAGGCCGGTATGACGGCTGCAGCAAATGAGGCGTGGAAAAGGGGTAGCCTCCTCTCGACGGACTTCGAGTTTCACATCCGGATTAACTAATGGAAAATGGTAATGCACCCTTTAATGACTCGAGGTTCATAATCTTGGAAGGCGACTCTCCGAAATGGACTCCTATTAGTTAAATTCGTAAACTAGAGGTATCTGTAAAGGGAGATTTCGGAACTGACAACTAATGGTATGGGCAAAAACTAATAGCCTTTTACACCTTACTTAGGTGCTTAATAGCATTCTAATACCACCTTGATTCCTTATAAATTAACTAATAACACTCGAAGTAAAATTTGTTTACTTGAAAATGTATTTTAATACATAAATAGATGATTCACCTTTTTTTCAACTTAGGAATATACTACCTTAATTTTAAATATTAGAATTAAAACGGTAATAGGAGTTTTCTGTCGGATATTACTACGTTCAGTGGTGACGGGGTGGTCGGCTGTATACAAGAAGAAGGTACTAGGAGTTTCTTCAAGAAAAGCGACAGAGAAATTACAGATCCCTTGAAATTTCATAGCTAAAATGCCCATGAAGATCAAATACAGGACGAGTACAAATGATGAATCCGATTTAAAAAAAAAATCATATTTTCGAAATTACTACGCATATTATAATAAGTGATATATCACTTTAAAGATAAAGATAATTTAATAATTGACACATCACTTTTTTTTAGTTACAAATGTTCGGTGTGTGACCCTCATGTTACACTGCGTGCGTCCAATTTGCAATACAGTTCTTTCCAAACATTTTGTAACATCAATATGTCAATGGATCTGAATACTGTACAGATATTACAAACGTTTTGACAGTGATTTCGATATTTGTGGTACATAAACAATGTCCAATCTCAGTGATTTCTTTTTGTGGTGTTATGTCAAAGATAACAGACAAAACAAAATGTTTGGAACGAACTGTATCACAGATTAGGCGTACTCTGTACAGCAAGGGCATCACTTGTTGTAATATGTGCAGTACTTTTGAAAATGATTTTTTAAAATTGTCTCCATCATTTGTATTCACTCTGTAAATCAAAATAATAATATGCATAATTTCAATTTTGAAAAAGGTAGGTTTATTTTAGCTATTGAATAATAGCTTGAAATTATAGAGATTTTAATTTCCATATTTCCATGTTTCTTTAAACCTAATATAGTTATTCGCAAAGTCAGTGTACATTAATATTACACATATAATCTTCAAATTAAATTTGTAATGGAATTGTCTTTTCCAGGAAAACCTTTATAGTGTCGCATTAATTCTAATATTTAAGATAGAAAATTGGATAGCAGAACAAAAACAGTGGATTGAATCTTCCCCAATGTATTGATGAAAATTGTTACTTTATATCAGCTTAGAGGCCCAGTTAGAGATACCGTGGGATCCGAAAGGATTTAAACTTTTCTTGACAGTATTCGGAAATGCTATTAGATGTAATGAAGTATTTTAAACATTACTGCTAGAGAAAATATTGATTTTGTTAAAACTAATTTTGCAAGCGTAATTTTATCTAGAGAGAGAGCTTAACATAAGCTAAAATAGGTTTCAGACAGACTAAGTAGTTCATCAGCTTATGTATCAGCATAAATTTACATATGAACAAAGTTTATTTCGAGTAAGTTAGGTTATTGCGTCCATTACATGAGAAGCCATGGTTAGACTATAATGCAGTTAAGATGTATATTATGCGTTTGAACTAATAAACATACACGGTTACTATTATTATATTTAGAAAGAAAATTTATAAGGAAAAAACTTATCTTTCGAAATTTAAAAGTGGCAAACTCTTAGTTCAATTACAAGAAGCTCAGTTCAGTTATAACACCGTTACGTTTTTAAAGCAACAACATGGCTATTTAGTAACAGACCTCGTAATTTTGAGCTGCAGTCAGATGAAGAGGACGACACTTGTGGTGGCCCTCTCGGCAGCAAACCAGCGAGAGGATGATTGGCCCCAATGGATGTAAAGTAAACCAGACCCTTTTACACGACGGTTCTTCAGTGGAATCTGGTTTTGAACTTGAAAACCACTGGTTCCGAAAACGAGATTTTACAACCAGGCCGCCGTGGCCCTTTAAAGTGGTGGTTGCACCCGCCTGCAGACAAGGCATGCTTTTCCCCTACGACCCCTCTTGCTGGGCTCCTTTCACTGTCGGTAGAATCGACAGGCATCAAAGATAACCAGAAAACCGCAAGAAGGGTCGAAGGGGGAGCACGTGGCTCGTCTGACGGATGTTCAGGTCGTTGGAACCGACATCATAGTAAGAAGGCCAATACAGTGTGATAAAGAAGAAAGGTAGCTGACATGTTTCGAAATTTTGAAATCGGTCCTTCTACGATTACAGCCCTTCCCCTCTAGAAATGCAATTCAACCACAGACTGGGTTGCAAAATCATTTGATGCAGTACCTGTTCATTTTAATGAGGTGTTTGGACGAAAAAAAATCAAGCACAAGACAGAAGATGAACGCCAACCAGAGACGAATCACCACACTGTCAGCCCCATCCCAATCGAGAATGTGATGATGCATTTAAGAGAGGGACGGAAATAGATTTGGCGTGAGTCGGAGCAGACAATCGCGGGAAGGCAATGTCCCGACAGCTACTTTGGCATCCCCCCTCCCCTCTTATTTTTTTCATTTGTGGATAGATACTTTGCAGATCAAGTGCGTCATGTCGCCCCACTAATTATATATGAAAAAAAAAAGCTTTAAAAAAATTGTAGTCGAATTTACAGTGTAAGAGTACAGAAGTAACAACGTAAAAAACTTGAAACAATGACTGTATTAAAAAATTAGGCTTTGTTGCATAAGTTTTTTTTAGAAGAAAACCTTTTATATATATATATATATGTCTCACTAGCAATCTTTAGAAGTATATATATAATTCGAATCTCCGTGACTCATTGGATAAATGCAGACTTGTTACTGGGAAACGTTATACGTGTTTAGAGATTATAATGCAACCAATCAGTAGTTTTTCTCAGAAATAAATCGTTTTTCTGCATTCAAGGTGATAGCATAGAAATATTCATGAAATATATTTGATTACTCTTTATTTTTAGGTTTTATGGAAAGATTGCATTATTTAACATAATCAAATTTCTGATATCATTAAAAAAACACATGAAAGGGTTTCTTTTCTTTCTTTCTTTTTTTTTTTTTTTTTTGCTAAGTCTACCAAAACTGTCTCGTGTACATTTTAATACACTTACGATGCCAAAGAATGTTTTACATGGTATTAGCGTACAATAATTCCGAAATATTTACCTTTGGCGTGGATTTAGCATTTTAATTGAATCTGTAACGAGTTACTTCGCGAGTTTTTCGGCAATTAATCCTTTACATGCGGTTAATAGCCTTCGAAACTCGAATTTGTGGTTTGGATACCTTTTTCCCTAACAGAAAAGTAAAAACTTTTCACAAAACTGCATTATCGGTCATAAATTCCCAAAGTAAATTTAATATATTCAAACCACTTCGTTTTTAAGATATCGCGTTAAAAGGTTTTTGAATGTACAGACCGACAGACGGTCCAATAAAAGTTGGATTTGTCACAAAATTTGACAGATGTCTGCACTATAGATGTTAAATTTGAGCACTGAATTATACCTATCTAACTCTTTCCGTTTTGTAAATATGTTCAAACGGCAGGACAGACGGACTTCATTTACACAGATTTTACATACAATTTGATAGAAATCAGCAAATTGATTGTAAAGATCTTATATCAGATTTTAACCGTCTACCTTAAAGGGATTTTGAGTTAAATTTGTCACAGATAAACAGACGGACATTTTCCAAAATTGTGTTTTCAAACTCAGAGAGGCATAAAATATAAAAATTCGTCAAAATTTGGAGGTTTTTTTTTTGACGAATATTAGTTTCTCTAAACTAAGTATATGATAAAAGTAGAAAAAAAAAATATTAGCACTATGCAGTCTTGTGATCTCAGGTTAGAATCCTGCGAAAACTATTGGGCTTATACCGATGAATAAGCGAATTTTTATTTTATATTAATTATCATTTATATTATGATAATTTATTTTAATATTTATTTATTTTATGAAAATGAAAATTATTATCTCCCGAAAACCTCGAAAAACCATCAACATCAGAAGTCTTTCCGAAGCCAAACAAAACAATTCTGACTAGATCTTAACTTTTGGTTTGGTTTGTTGGTCTTATTGGCGCAAGAGCCAGTCCTGACCATACTGCGCCAAACGTATGGTGAATAAACAAGATCATGGTGTTAAAATATATGGTGATTTTGAATAAAATGCATTATAATTCTAAAAACATTGAAATTTTTCATGGTAATTGATAAGTACAATTAATTAGGTTTTCACATTGCATCATTAAATCTAAAATAACAGCAGGGATAACGTAAATTGATGAAAGGATTAAATATTGACCAAGTAAACAATATGAAATTAGAAAAATGTAGATGTAGAAGAAATTATGTAGCGTGATAAAACCAAAAGAAAATTAATGGCAATAAATAACAATGTTAAAGAGAAAAAATTAAGCAAAAATGCTAAATATTTTTGTATTTTGTCGGAATAATATACTTTCTTTTTTCTCTTTTGGGCTTGCAAGGAGGTGGAGGACTAATCACGACTAGATCTTAAATTTAAAACCAAAACTCAAAAGAAAAATGAATTGTCGTCTTTCAAATTAAAAAATTAATTTAATAACACAAAAGCCTATTTATTAAAAATTTATGCCTACTAAGTTACTGGAAAATAATTAAATGTTTGCGTTGCCGCAAAAGAAAAAAAAAAAAAAAAAAATAGCGTTTAAGACATTTTGTAACAAACAGTCTATTCATCTTTTGAAGTAATGTTCGTTGCCGAAAGAATAATTTAAATTTTAAATCTTAAGCGACTGGCAACGTTTTATAAATATGAGACAACAATATCAGAACTAGAAACTGAGAACCATTGTTGTGTGCTACGTCTCACAGGATAAAACTATTCTGCAATTTTTTCCACGACCATTTGGATCATTCAGCAAAGTTTTCATGGCTTGGCAGTTTCCCAGTTAAAGATGGCGCTCAGTGAAAATGGAGTCGAAATGATGGAAGACTACACAATAAGGTGCACGCAGTGGATGGACACTTGATCTCTCTCTTCATTCAGACGGAGAGGAAACAAAACACATTACCGAAACAAAGTTTCTTTGTTGCAAATGCATTAACAGACTCAAGGCTTTGTATATTTATTTCGGAAGGTTAAAGTTTCCAGACAGGAAAACATTTCCGGAGGTTATGTGGGCCGAATTGGTTGCAATTTCTTCAAGGTGATCACATACTGGTTTTTTCTGATAATTAATTCGTATTAATATGGTGATTAAAGCATTTTCCATATCTGTGATTTTTTGCAAATATTGCGAATTAATTTTGTTACTTTAGAATAATACTTCAAAAATACAAATGACTAATCATACATTAATTTAGAAGATTGATGCTATGGATAAAATACAAACTAAGGTATCTCAGGGTAACAAAATCAGTATCAATTTATATTTGTATCATAAAAAGGGTCCATTAGTTTGAATTAAAAACAGCGGTGGCGTATCCATAAACTTTCTCCAATATTCTCTAATAAACTTGACATGCCAGAGAATGCCTTATATGACAATAGTTACGAAATATTCATTTTTGACATGAATTAAGCATTTTTACTGAATCTATCATTGCATCCTAGGCAATTAATCCCTGGTATGCGATAAATAACATCCGAAAATCGAATCAGAGTTTTAAACATGTTTTTCTCAACCAATTGGGGTAAGAAAAAAAAATTGATACAAAAGTGCATCTGTCAAAATCCCACAACAAGCTCAATATATTTAAGTCACCGCTTTTTTGAACTATTGTGTTATCATGTTTCTGAAGTTACACAATGAACTAGTAGTTGGACTTGATTCGAAATCGGACAAGTATTTATACTAAAAATGTTAAACCTGTGTATCGAATTTTAACTGTCATTTTTTTACGATTATTGTGTTAATTTATAAACAAATAACCGAACAGACGGACTTAGTGTGAACAAGTTTTACGCAAAAATTGATAGAAATCTGCCAATTTGATGTAAAGACCCTATACGAAATTTCAACTATTTAGCTCAAACTGCATTTGAGTTAGTTTCCTTTGTCGCAGACATATAAGACGTTTTCCGAAAAATCAATTTTTCAAATTTCAAACTTGATGGTTCGTCAAAATCTCAATTTACTATACAATAACCATACGTCCTCTATATTATTTAATCGAGGGTTGGTTGGTTATTTTGGGTTTTTTTGGCACAAGGGAAATTCTTGGTCATACTGCGCAATTCTTATGGTAAAAGGTAAAACATTGTCAATGTTTGAAGCTTCGTATAAAACTATATTTTCATGTAAAATTTAATGTAAAAAAGTCCGAAAGTCTACGGAAAAAATAGTTTAGATTTTACTACAGCGTATAGAATTGAATTGAATTGATTGATATTTTCCGCAAATAAAGAATTCTGATTCAAGAAAGGTAGTTTTTATTCCGTTGTTGCTCAGTTAATTCTTATTTTCATGTAGATTTAAAACTATAGAAATGTAATGAATCGGGTATAGAATTCCAATGCTCCTTAATAATATGAGAATTTTCTTAAAACACATATAATTCTTATATGAATAATAAGAGATTCTAAAAACCTAATTAAATACTTCAATTTATCCCTCACCCATCTCTTTTGCATTTTAGGAAACAGTGTCAAATTATTTAACTTCTCAAAAAATCTGAGCCTGTGGCTACATAGTGCCAAACATCGCCTCTAAGTAACAAGTCCCAAGTTAAGTTTCGGAATAAGAAGCGGCTTATTTATAATTATAGCGAAATATCAGTCCGCACGATTTTCGTGGTAGATATAATGGTTTATTTAAACTGCAACCGACAGATAAAACATTGATACGGATCTGGATTTGCCAATAATTGAAACGATAAGTAATACCATTTATCAAAGACATTCAAGATTAACGAATTATAGGTTTTTCAAAATGATAACGAAGAAACTGTAAACATCATTAGACACTGAGAAAATAGTTTCAATGAGAAGTTAACAAGCACTTCTTGTTTACCAGATTTTGAACCGTTCGTTCACTTGCCACGCATTCTTTAATTCTATATTGATGTTGGATATTTGTTTGAATCTTAATGCTGAGATAATTCTTTTCAGACTGAATGTAAAAAATATCAGAGGGAAGAATTTATGTCCTGGTATCATCACAACATCGAGGAATTTTGACGCTTATTGTAGCGATTTGGTTTCTGTTATCAGGTGTTTTGGCGAAGGACTAAACTTCTTGACTAAACTGCGCCAACTTCATGATTAAAGATTAATCAAGTATTAACAATAAAAAGTTAAAAATTCAACAATATTGGTAAAATGGCATAAATACTTTAAAGATTTAAAAAAGGGGGGGGGGGAGGGGAAGATGACCAACAGAATTTGTTATAGTGGAGATAAAGAAATGCAAAAGAGGGAGACTCCTACAGTTGTAGTGTATGGATAGATATATCTTCTGGAGTAATGAACTGGTTTTTTACGATGGGCTTTTTGCTGTTGCTTAGTTGGCTGAAAAATTTCTTTACTTTAAAATGATATTCAATTTTTACTTTGAGATTACTAGGAGGGACATTGTTGCGTATGAACCATGGCGCGTTAGTCATGATGTTCAGTAATTTGTCTAGTATGATTTGAACTTCACATATGTGCATCTTAACAACTAAGTCTATTGAATTATTATGATGGTAAATACGATCTTTTTATTTACTCAAATAACTTGGTAGTAATTTTCCGGAGTAAAATGGTCTTTATTGGTATAGCATTTGTTGCTGTTTAATCGGCAGGAGAATTTCTATAAGTGTTCTTTAAAATTATCTTCAATTTTCACTTTGAGACACAGAAGGCATTGTTGCACATAAACACCATGGCACATTAATCGTAGTGTTGAGTAATCTCTTTTGCTTGATTTGCACTTTCTAGAGATGCATCAGTGATAAATTTTATCGAATTATTAAGGTGCCAATGTTCTGACAGGTGTAAAGCGTCTTCCTCATGATCTAGGCGTGCCGAGTTCGAGACCTGGTTTCGGCATAGTTGTTATTTCTCTGTGTTCTATCTGAGGTTTGTGAAAGAGGGTCCCTGTATAAAAGGGTTGTTCAAGCGAGTGTGTGAGTATCAGCTCCATTTTAGCTGGAAGTCAAACTTCTGCCCTCAAGAGTCTCTAACCCTCAGAAGCTATTGCATCCACTTTCCGTGGTAACGCGGACAAGCCATCAATTATTATGTGGTATATAAAACCATTTTATTTACACAAGTTATTTGGTAAGTATGTTTTTTCTGCCAACATTATCATGCAATATGTAACCAAATATATGCAACTAAAAGATTGATTTTTTTTTTTTTGAATTTTATATAGATTCATAACATTTGGATTAGTTTCTTGGCGAAAAAAGTCCAGACAAGTAGTAGAAGTCAGAATAAAAAGAAATATGATAATGCGAACTACATAAACAATCAATACATTGGTAAAATTTTTTTATTCAACATCAGAACGAGAGGGGGGGGGGGTGTATATACATGGTGTTATTGAAAAATCCGATACGATTTCAGAAGATCCATACAGTAGTAATAACCGCCAATCATTATCGTTTAGCTTAGAGAAACTCCCCTCCACATTTTGTCCGTCAGAACTATCAAAATTCTTTCGGATCTTTATTTAAAACATGGCCAGATCGATGGCAACAAAACTTCCGCAAGTCTCAGCAGAACTCTGCTCTCTATTATGCTACCACCCGACAAACAAAGAGAGGATTATAATAAATCCATACCTAGAGAACCATCAAACATCGATCTCCACACGGCGAATGTACGGGGGAGGAGCAGATTATTAAGCAAATACACAAACAGGAAAAAAATATCAAACACACACACAACAGAGCATTAAGAACACAACAGCGAGCTCTCGGCGCATAATGAAAAGAAGAAAAGAGAACAACAAACGAAAACAATGTTCTCCTCTGCAAATCTCTATCGTTAACACGCCCCGGTACACGCAAACGCTGCTCGATTCCCTAAGTGGGGCTTAATGGCGCGAAAATAGCGACACACAAAAACAATGGGGAATAACGAGTCATTTGTCACATGCTGTTCTTCTCCCTCTTCTGTTTTGCAGAGTTGCTCTTTTTGAAAAAAGTAAATGCTCTTCTCTTCTCTCCCTTCCCCTCTACTTTTCTCTTTTTGTGTGCTTATGGAAACGTGATTAGCAATGAAAAAAATATATTCTCGAATTATCTTTACATCTAGACAGTAGAGACAAAGGAAGATACCCATTATCGTCTGCGTGTTTCGTTCGCGCGCTTTCTTTCATCTCAACGTGTTATCTGAGGAATGAGTTTCGTTTTCGGAGATACCTGTCTTGTATTGAAACGTAAACTTTTTACATTTTTACGAGGAAGAACAATTTCGTGAAGACATGACTAGGGTGAGGGGGATAATGGTATGAAAGCTTTATATTATGTAAATGAAATAACAGCATATTTATTTGTTTATATTATACATATTTAATGCAAGTTTCGAATAAAATTATATATCAATGAGACTAGTGGTATAAGAAAGGTCATTTAAATTTTATATCATTCTATCTCAAATAAATTTTCTAATTATTGACTAATTTCAAAAGAAAGAAATGAGCATAAAAATTTTAAACAGTAAAATAAATATATTTTGTAATTTTTAAAAATTATTTTTTCTGGAAGGCATAGGAAGAAATCACCTGTACACAAAAGATAAATTTCATTTTCGAAATTAGCTCTATAATTGGCAACAACATAGAAAATTGTTTAAGAAATATAAATCGAGATGGGTTGAGATGATCAGCTCCAAAAAATGCATTAATTATAATGTGATTGTAATTCAGTAACATAAAAAATTTAAGAAATTTCTTAAAATTTAATATTTTATATGTAAGTAATCTAAATAAATATTCTGCACAAAATTCATTGCTTGTAGCCGTTAGTTTTCACATTGCTTATCACTACGAGGAAAACATTCTTCAATATTTGGAAGATAAAAATTCGGCAAATCAATAGGATGCTTGTAAAATAAAATGGATTTTTCCCGTCAAAATACCAAATTTTATTTTTAATTATTTTATGCAATAAAGCAGTTCGCGAATGAATTTTGGAAGATTTAAGTAACTTTTAAATTGTTTCGGTAAGTACAAAACTCCTTAATAATGCCCGTTAAGGATATTAACATTCCCTACTTATTTCATGTACGAAGGAAAATCGTACAATACCATTACTTCCCACCGCCGCCCACTGTATGACGAGAATGTGACGTCATGTTTGCTCTCGTTCAGATTAACTTAGATTTGATGCCTCTTAGAACTAGATCATATACACTAAATGAATTTGATTTAACTCTTTGCGATATTATTATATCTTAGTTACACATACATTGATATTTGTCATAGTTTTTCATTTAATAACATTTAAAAGTTTCCTAATTAAGTAAGGAAGCCTTTTATTGAGCCACGCAAATTCGCAAAATATTACCTTAATTTAAATCAAAATCGTGTCTGTACATCTCCATCCCACTTCTGCTAACTGTCTTGGTTGACAATTCAACTTTACATACTGATTTTTTATGACAGTAAAAATAAAAAATACCACTAGAAATACGAACAAAAACTATTTCGAAGTCCGTTTTTAATGACGCCACACTTTTATCATAGAGTGGGCTGCAGTGGGAACCAATGTGTTGCTTGATTTCCCTTCATGCTTGAAACAGGGTAGGGAATAGGAGTATGCGCCGGGGAATCCTGTTACATTGTAATTTTTTATCTAACTAAAAATAGCAAAATACTTTAACATTAAATTTGAAAAAAAATTCAACGGCGAACTACAGACTTTAAGAAACGGCTTCTTCACCAGATTTGCGACATTTTTCAGTGTTAGGATTTTCGCAATTTATCTTAAAAGTAAACACACGAGACAAATAATGAACCGTCGCATTCATCAGAAGGTGGCACAAAAACACGGAAAATCTCCTCAAAGCCAGAAACAGAAACCTCTGCAGCAGACAACATGTCAATGTCTCTCTTGCAGAGTGAGGCCAGGAAGAAGCCAGGCAAAACATTGTATCTCATCTTAAAGCGGCACGATCATTTACTTCGGGTTGTACTCTCAAAGACGCGTCTTCTGAACCCAAACAAGCCGACGAATTCGAAAAAAAAAGATAGTGATTTCTCCCGACAAAGCGTGGCGCCAAGAGCGACGAGCGATAGCGCGGCCAGACAGACAACAAGGAGATTCTATTGTGCATTTCCGAAGAATACTCGACAGACTATCTATCCAGATAGTCAAACGTGCATGTTCTGAAGCAAACTTGAGGGCGAATGTCAATCAACTATCAATTAATGGCAAAATCTCAAGCTGGGAAGATGAAATGAGTCACTATGAGTAAAATGAATGAAACTGTAAGAAGGAACAATCCACTACATATTCGCAGTATTGTAGCCAATAAGGGAGGGGAGGAATGCATAAATGTTTCGGGCATCAGTCTTGATGGGAATTTAGAAAGCAAAATATTGATTGCTTTTTACGAAATAATAGTATACCAAAGACCTCTAATCAATACTTGAGATGCAAGTGGCAATCAAATTTGATACGACTTTTTTTCAACTTCGGAGATAGGTAAACATTGTTTCTATAAACATCTTACATCATTACAAAGTTCTAAATATGATTTGGGAAAAGAATCTTGGAAACCTTAATTGTGCAAATAATAATATTATTTTTTATATAAATAGTGCGTTGGTATTTTCACATTTTATTTATGGGGAGGCATTAAAAAGTGTCTTATTTATGAGGTGTCGCCAAATTTTTATTTTGCAGAAAATGCTAGCTCTACAATGAAAGAATTTTAGAAATTTTGAATTAAAAGACTAAATCAAGACATCTGTATTTGGTTCAAATAGATAATATACATATTTTTTTTTATTAAAATGAAAGACAGAAAACGATTTCCCCGTTTAAACTCGAATGGACCCTTTCAGGCACCATTCAGAACAGTTCATTGATTTTGATTGTTTTTTTTTAATTGATTGTTAAAAAAAGTGATGAGATGAGAGTGACAGAGTGATGCGAAGATGTAGATAATTATTTTGAGGAAAATCAATCTCAAACAATTATAGATATTTAATTTTCGCAGGAATAAACAAGTTCTTGTGTTAGATGAATCATAAGGATAAAATTTCTTTTTTAAATGCAAAAGGTTAAAATTAGCTTTTTTTAAATAAATTTCTTTTATTGATCGAATATTATAGTAATACTTAAATCTTAAAGAGTTAATTTCGAAATTTTGAATCACTTATAAGCAGATATAAATATGACAGATGAACGATTCGTTTTTAAAACGTAATATAAAGTTGTTTTTGGAAAGAAAAAAAAAAAACTATGGAAGGGGTAAAGTAAATTAGTTCAAATAAATACTTCATTAATTAAAGTAAAACTTGCTAGAATATGCAATAAAATAAAGATTTGCAAGGAAGAAGGGGGGGGGGGAGGAGAAGATTGGTATTGACTGAGAAAGAATAAAAGGAATAAAGATTGCACTTAAGTCTCATAAAAATAATTTTATGAGCCCTGTGTAACAATCTGTTCCGGGACCATTAATTTTGTTTATGATCCAAGACTGGTCCGAACTAAAGGCAAGACGAACAGGTGCCTTTATAGTTATTCAGCCTGATTAATTTACGACACACAGCGGTGCCTTGGAACTTCTCAAGAACCCCATCCACCCCATTCAAAGGTAAAATCCTTAAGATTACAACCCGTTTCAGGAGCCAGAGTTTAGAACTTTTGGACGATTTCACTCTGCAAAAGGGTGAGAGGCAAAAAGATGTGCGCGTTTATTAAGATCTAGATCTTGATTTATACTTCATTAGATACACTTTCTTTCAGCACACTCCTATCTTGGCGAAATAAACACCACTCAGCGAATGCGCAAAGGCACAGAGTTTTCGGAACAGGGAATCGACAGTTTAAGTTCGTTTTGCCTTACAACTACCGCTGCTAATTTATTTCCATTTTGGAATTGAATTTCGCAATATTATGTCATGGCTTCACACCACTGTACATTTAGTTCTTTGAAAATGTTCGTTCCAAAGAATGAAATACAATCAGAATGCAGGACTATTAAGGAGGGGATATTTATACTTAAGATTTTTAACGTTTGAAAGATAGAACCATTAAGATTTTTT
>JAPMOQ010036844.1:872865-931114 GCA_026543055.1 Argiope trifasciata | reverse complement strand
AGAGGGGTCGAAGGGGGAAAGCGTGGTTCATCTGAAGTTTCCTCGATCGTGGGACCACCGTTTCACAAGCTGAGTTCCAACGACCTGTTCCATCCGGCAGGCGAGCCCCACTTTCCCCTTCGACCCCTCTTGCGGTTTTCTGGGGTGTTTTGATGCTTGCCCTTCTAATCGACGAATTTTCGGTAGAATCGACAAGTATCAAAGGACCCCAGAAAACCGCAAAAGGGGTCGAGGGAGGGGGTGCGTGGCTCGCTTGACGGGTGGACGATCTGTAGGAAAGGCCTTAAGCTGCGGTCCCACGGCGGGCGGATACACTGATTTGGTCATAAATCAGACCTCCCACCCACTGGGAGACCACACTCCCCCATAGCCAGGAGGATACGTTTCCCCTTTCGCCCCTTCTTGGTCCCTTTGATGACCCGTCTACTTACCGACATCTTGTCGGTAAGTCGACGGGTCATCAAAGGGACCAGAAAACCGCAAGAGCTGTCAACGAGTGGCACGTGGCTCGTCTGCAGACGGGGAATAGGCCGTGGGACCCCAGCTTTACAGATAGAACAAAGGGTAAAGAACAACCATGCCTGAACCAGAAGTCAATTCCTGACGCCCAGATCACGGGGAAGATTCATTACCTCTAAGCCGGATTCTTTATGACTTCATTATGAGGTAGATGGAAATAGACGAATTTCAGGAACATTTATTTAATTATTTTCTAAGTTCCATATAACACTAGACAAAATAAACACGCAAATACACGACATTCATTAATATACAATCTATTAAGGTCTCCAAGAAGGATCATGAAAATATACCTTGATATTAATACGGTATTGCCATCTGTCGTATCAAAAGAGAAGGTAGTAAAGATATGGAACCGTTACAATATATAAACTATTTAACTAAGTTTAAACTATAGTTTAAACACATTTAACTAAATTTAAGACATAGCATGTAGAGAAAAGAACTATTATTCCACAAAGAATTGTTATTTTAAAATGCTGCCTCTGCTTAGCTTCGATAAAATAACAGAACTTGGTCGGCAAGTTTTTAATTGTAATTTTAATTGTATTTGATAATTGAAAATCCAAATCTTATTTCCTATTTTTGAAGTCATAAAACATACTTCGATCAGTAAAAAATTCATTTAATCATGTTATTTATTGCAAGCTCAGTAGGTTTCTGAGAAATGGAACTGAAAAAAAATTCAAACAAAGCAATTCTGATGGATCAACGAGGTTAATATGAATGACAAAATGAGGACTTTTGTATGACACACGATTTCACAATAAAGCAATTTATTCCTTTTTCAATCGCTTTTTTTCAAGTTTTCAATATTGCCAATATTGTTAAACAGAAAACTGCTTAATTAGCTTTTTACTTTTATTTCTTCGCCACATTAATTAATTATCAATACATATCCAAAAAAAATATATTTACAATAAATAAGAGTTGCCAAATCCTTCAATTTAATTAAAAAACTGCACATTTCAGAGAATGTAGTCTGAATTTATGAAATTGCCAACTTCAAGAAAGGCTTAAACAAAGATTTGTATTCGAATTCTATTGAATTAGGGTTTTAAGAATTCTCTGAAGCCAAAATTCCGGACGATGGGAAAGGTCATTCCGCTAACCAAATTACACAAGTGATGCGGAGGGCAGCAGGAGGGTAGAGGTAGGTGACCAGCAGAAGCCGAAGAAGGGTTTCGAGCGTCTTAAAAAGATTACTTCTTATTGATCACTTCGGGAGCAGGGCCACGTGCGCGGGATCAAGATAGCCACAGATAAATCGAGTTTCTCCCACTCTCTCTCTCCCAATTCCCTTTTTATGAGCAGGAGTACGGGTACTAAAAATACCAGTACACACGTCTTCACTTACTTATACTCAATGCCACTTTTAAAGAGACATAGAATTGGATTTGTCCTTTTTCAGTAAGTCTTGGATTGCTGGACTGGCAGGTAAATGAACAAAAAACTAAGTTTCAAATAATCAAAAGACGAATACTTGATGATAATGGGTTTCTAAAATTATTGTGAAGAACAAAAAAAGTAAGAAATATGTTTCAGTCTTAAATGGAAATTTACAGCTGCCGGGTCAGAGAATTATATGGTCCACGTTTGAACAAAAGTTTAATTTACTTATTTTCACGTCCCGTTGTAAAGCAACACTAGGGTTAATTTGGGACGGACCTCGTCATTTTGAGTCGCGGTCAGATGACGAGGACGACACGTGAGGTGGCATCCCCTCTCTCCACACCACACTAACGGGAGGACGTTTGACCTAACAGATTTAACGTGTTCCAGACCATCTCAAACAATGGTTATTCGTTGGAATCGAGTCTCAAACCTGAAAGCCTCCGGTTCCAAAGTCGAGACATTACCACCAGGTCACCGCGACCCTACGCGTTTGGACGAAAAGCGGTAAGTTTGATGCAAGGTAAATGGTTAAATTGTATACTAAATAATTTATCTAATCTCAATTCTAGGTTGGCTAAAACATATTTCAATATTTATATGAATAAATTTAAACTATTCACACAATATATATAAATAATGCTTGGCGAAAAGATGGAGCTTTTGTAATTTTAATTTCGATTTATTTAATCCCGGGGGGGATAATTAGTCTATTAGGTATTTGCGGTAAGAGATACACCAGTCTACATAGCGACACAGCAATAAAAAAAGAGGGAAATTTGTCCTTTCAGTGGTTTTAGCATGAGATTTTGATAGGGAATCTTCGGTATCTTTACAAGAAAGTTGTAAGCTTTACGTATTTTTATTTTTTTTCACTCGGAGCTTGTGAAAATGATGAAGTCCTTCGTTTTTTAGAGCACGTGTGAAAAAAAAAGCAACGAAAAGTGGGAATTGGATCAGGAAATGAGTTTTTTTTAATGATTTTAATTCGGAAAATTAGGATTTAAGAATTAAAAATTAAATCATAAAAAAATTTAACTAAGAAATATAATTATACACATATATATAATCATTACATAACATATATATAATGTATATATATTGTGAAATGGGCATTCCCAATGATTTTCCTTAATCTAATTAAAACCTAACTTTTATCTTAAATTAGTTCATGCTATCCCGTACACATATTTCCACATTTTTATTTAATTATTTACAACACGCATTCTAAAAAACTGATGACTATTCATTTAATGCAACCCAACGAATGGTTAAAAAGACTTTCTCTTAAAGATACCCAAGATTCTCTTGAATAAATCAACACGTGGCAAAGAAATCAATATTAGAATCTCATAGTAAAATCAATGTAAGGGGAAATTTTGCTCATGTATAGCGATTAAACTGAAGCATCTTCCACCGCTTTCTTCAAAGACCCCATCGGCGAAATAAATCGAAGTTAAAATTTCAAAGATTTTATCTCTACGGCCACGCATCAACAAAATTATGTATCTTATATTTATGTGTATGTGTATGTGTATAATGATTCTTTTTTTAGTGCTTAGAAAGTTCAAAAATAGTTGTAAGTTTGTTATAATTTCTAAATATTAATGCGAAAAAGACGAATCCTACACAATAGTCTGTCAGACTGAAAATAAGAGAATAAAGGCTTAAGAAACAAAATTTTCAATGCGCATATAAACTCGAGGGAAAGAAAGGAAAATGAAGTTATAATAAACGATTAATACATGTATAAACCAAAAACATTTATGCACAAAAAGGAAAATTTAGATTTTAATATCCGTCATGATTATTTACGCATATTAAGATTGAAGATTCAGAAACAAGCAATAGGTGTCAATACTTTCGTTGCCTAAAAGGCCTTATATGCAATGATAATCAAGATTAACGATTCAAAGTTCCATTTTAATGTTCGTATTCGGTAAATGTCACAGACGATTCCTTTTTAGACATTTTATAACTGCCACAGTTTTTATTTCTCTTAAAATATTATTAAAAGTAAAAGCAAACGATTTTTCTCTTTGATAAACATATTTTATTAATACTATTTTGTATAATAACTGATGATCAATTGTCACCCTTTTGGAATCTGGTTTGCAAATTATGATGTGAAGTGAAGAGAATTAACGAAACAGACGGAATTCTAAAACGCTTGGATTGTATTTATACTATAATATATGCATGATTCCAGATTACTGACACTCACCATCTGATTTATATTTAAAAACTAACAGGTTTGACTCTAATAGGCGTCGTGCACAGGCCATAAATGCAATAAATTTACGAGACCAAAATTCTACATCATAGAAATGAAGTACACTTATTGATTTTGAATGGAAGAAAATTTTTTCTTTTGAGTTCTTCCACCTGTCAATTTTCGTGTTTCCATTGTCGTGCTTTTATTTATGTGGCTATTTCATTTCTTGGCATCCATACAAATTTCGCTTAAGGAAGATATTTTTATATCTACTCGCAAACGATGACAAATTTTGGCGAATTCAAAAAATAAACAAGAGACATAATAGGAGCTCGGTGGATCCGATACGCTAGCTCGATTCATTTCGCTACGGTTGGATGGCAATGCCTGACGGTGCAATTCGGCTGCGTCACAATTTGCTACGAAAAAATGGTTGGGCACGCGACATCGTAACATACAGAGCTTGTTTTTTGACAACGCAATTTTGTTGGCGTTGTAGGTAAAATTAAATTAAAAAGAAAGTATTACAAGCAAAGCTACTATTATAGATTTTTTTTTACTTTCTCGCATACGCAATACAGAAAGTATTGTAATTGACAAAAAAAAAAAAAAAAAAAAAAAAAAATTGGCGGGGCGAGATAATTTTTCTACAATTTTAAAAACAGTATACAATGATTATAGTTTAAATATATTAATGAGATGAATGAAATTGCAATTTCATTTTTAAAAGTTCCCTATATTGTATTTCGAAGCGAGATGTACTCCTTATAAGGAAAGAGGAATTGCTCATTTGTCAATCTACTTCTGAAATAATTCTTTCTAAGGTTCACAGTTGAAAATTTTTGTTCACATGTATAAGATGAAGGAATCATAGCACTGATTTTCTAGGCGTTAGATAGCTCCCTTTGGGAAACTTTCATTAATGATTTGTAAAACTAGCTTCGACATATGTAGAAACAACTGTTTGAGGTGATTGTTAGATTGTAACTCAATAATTCAAGCTGCAAATTTGACCACACTGCTTCACAATTTACGCTGATAAGCATGATAAAAATATCCAATTCTGGTTGTGGCACTAAAATCTTGAAATCTACGTTCGAATTCAAAATGCAGTTTCCACAAGTCGTCTTCAAACAGATCTTCACAGCTCTTACGCTATTCATTTATTGAGGGTATGGAATTTAACTTCGTTAAATGAGAGAAGTCACTGAACCTTAAATTGCATAATCAGCCACATTTGAGGTCTAATTCGCCTATATTGGATTCCCATATGTCTGCTGTCCGAGAAAGAGATAACGCTTGTTGGCGCCAATCTACAGCTACAGCTAACAAAGAAATTCCACTTTTAATACTTTACCGATTGAAAGTTGTAAGCACTTGCTATTTCCGTCGATGTATATTTTGTAGAACAAAAATGGAGAAAGTAAAAAGATAATTAGTCCTTTGAAAAAAATATTTCATAAAAGTAGAAAAGGAGATGAATATATAATAAATATATATTTCTAACAATTATCTCGGACCGACAAATTAAAATTTTATCCGCGGGCCGGATAGAACCTTACTGCAAGAAGGCGTTGGTCCGCAGGCCGTAGTTTGCTTATCCCTGGTCTGTACACCAATTTTGAACATTTCTATCAAATTTTGCATATAATCTGTTCAGAGTTTTGCCTGTCCGAATATAAGGTAACTAGATAATTACAAAACTAAGACAGCTAGATAGATAAAATTCGGTAGATAAATTCAACATCTGTAGAGATATCAAACTGCTATAGTGATCAAAAACGTACCAGTGCTTTAAAATACATATAAATGTTATAATTCAAAAATACAAACTTAAATATTTCAACTTTTGTATGGGATTTTATAACTATAAGCACAATTTATATTAAATATTTATTTTAATCGGTTTAAAAAACAACGTCTAAAGCGCAATTTGGATTCTCAAATACTATCAACCGCTGCACGACAAGGATTAATCGCCAAAAAACTCGCCAAGAATGTCACGACAGATTCAGTAAAATTACTAAATTGGAGCCAATGGTTAATATCTCATACGTTCATGCCATGCGTGGCGTTGTCTGGGTTAACATTTTTATTTAAAGAGAATGCGAGAAAATGTAGGGGAGACCATTGCCACTGGTTTAATTTCATTCTTTCTTGCTGTCGTACCAAATTAATACCAAAACCTATCCATTACTAGCACATAATAAAATATTTCAAATTCCGCAATTACTTTATCTGTCTGACAGTAACGGCTGTACAAAAAACTTTATATATCAGGAAACAGTCATGGGGTAGGAATTTCATTCATTCGCTTATTTATTTCTACTAAGCAGATAAGTTCAACGCACGAGCTTATTCCATCTGATCTGTCAATGTCTCCCAACGAAAAACTAAAAATACACACGACACTGTCTATCATCTTTGAAGATGTGTTTACATTTAAAAGAGCGTTTAAAAAAGACATACACAGTCGGTATATTCTTTAAATTTATCTTATTTTGCGGCACCTCAGAATTTACAAAAATCTTTTAAACCCACCCAAGTGCAGCTGTGATATTTGGAAGCTGTACTGTAATTATTAATTATCATATTGATGGTTGCAAATTGCATTTTAAGTGTACATAATTTTCTAAGTAAAATAAAATTTTAGATTAAGATGCTAATATCACAAAATGCAGATATAGGGTTAAATTCCGAATTGGATATGATCTTCAATTTCTGAATTATCAACTATCATTTTAATTTCAATATTGAAAGGCATGTCATATAGTTATTATCTATTTTTCTCTGCCACAAGAAAGATCAAATGCATCTAACTATCAATGTTTCAATTACGAAATTGAAAAGATGGAAAAAATTTTATAACTTAAATATATTCTAATCAAAGAAAACGAGTCCCAGAACTAAAACCAAAATTTCATTATTAGAGACGAACAAGAAAACATCTGCACCGGAAAGTTTAGAAAGAAACCAGTTCTCTCTTTATCAGATAAACCAGAGAATATTAACCACATGGAATATTTGGTAACATCTGGGAAATGTCGCTACTTTCGGCGGAACATAAGCTGTCAACGTGATGGCAATGTACATTATTAGAAGTAGACCAACTACATTTTAAGAACTTCATTGCAGTCGGCGAGATCAGAAATTATCCATGTTTAGTAAATGGGTTCTCAGCTATTTACTGCAAAGACATACTGCCTGATATTAAAAAGTGCTGGTTGTCTATCAAATATTGTAAGTCGATAAAAATCAATTTAAGAATAAAAATAATTCGATTTCATAATCATATGATCCAGTATTGAAAAGAGGTTGAAATTTGAGGCGAACGCTATAATATGACGCATAAATATGAAAATTCCAAACGTACCAAACTTAACAAATGCATTTCGATAGATTACTATTTGCAGACAATGTAAATGCATTTAAAGGTTCTTTTTGAGTTTGTGGTGGAATGAAGATCATTATGATCCGTGCAGAAGAAGCAATAGGACGTATGTTTTAGGAAACATTTCTTTAATAATCACATTTCACCCAAAACATAAAGGGCAAGACAAAGCATTAATGCGCGCTTTTTAACAAAACATAATCGAAATTCATTCTAATAACAATTATAGCGCACTATGGAACGCGAACCTAATCAAACATCACCATCATCTACTATCCAAAACAAAATATAGAGTAATGCAACTGCTATAAGTTCAATTAGTGAAAAAAAAAAAAATCCTAAAGAATTTTAATACATTAGGGCATGGATATATAGTAAGATATAACTTTAAGAAATGTCACCACACTTCGATTCGCTTCATCAGTATCAAAAGGATTAATTTTTGCATTTTATATTCAATTACATTGATCCGCCATTTTTGGGAGAAGAAGGGCGAGGGACGTTACAGTCACAGGTTGTATATGTAGATAAATAAATTTTATAGCAATTTTAAAATTTCTAATCAGTTTGAACCTTTCCTGTGAAAATATAAGCTCAATCTAAAAATATCATTATTTTAGATATAGACTGCCATGTAAAATAATATTATTAATAAGAAATAAATAAATTATTAGAAATAATTTATTTATTAAATAAATTAAAAATTATTTCAGTAGAAAATAAATTATTTCAGATATGACAGCCACAAATACATAATACAAAAAAGACAGATTCGACGACATTCTGAATTGCAGAAATTAAGCAAATGATCGATCGCGGCTGGGTTTCAAAATCTACAAGAACCATTTTTAAGTTTCCCAAATGTTTCCCCTTTCTGGCTAATGTACTTTTTTGTTTCAAATAACAACTATTCCGAGAAAATCAAATCCCTACAGATGCCCCATTTCACCGGAAATCTAACGAATTAAAAAAGCTATATCGAATGACGAACAAAGAAACAGTAAAGATCCGACATTCCAACATACTACAAGTGAAGAATGTGTCGCTTTATGGTCTAGAATCGCCAGGACAAGGCTAGAGAGGAAAAAAAACCGCATCACAGAGATGCATAGAACTTCGAAGATTACGATAAAAATCTGGGCTTCTTAGCCTCAAAGTTAAGGGTTGGGAGAAAAAAAAATCGACAGAGAAATCTGGGTTGCACGAGAACACGATTCTCGGTTGTTGGCGAGGGAGGTCAAGGCAAGGCAGTGGGGGCCCCCTCTGGGAGAATCGAATCCCATCATCTGGAAAGCATCCAAGAAAAGGGGTGGGAGACAAAGGGGGTGGAGGGCTTCCCAATCGCTCCCGAACCCCGCGGGATTCCTTTCTGCCCAAAGAACACTCCCCAATGAATAGCGTGTGCTGGCAAAGTTTCCCAGAACCTAATATCCTGTCGTTTCGCATTTATAAGGGGGCTTCAAATAAAACTCTGGATTCGAATCCACATACAAACTAAGAAAAATAAATACATCGCAACTAAGAGCAAAAAAGAATAATTGAATCTAAAGCAAAATGACTTTAAATGAACAAATTTTTCAAGATGATTTTTAAGTCTTTCTATTTGGGTTATTTTTAAAATTATTTACTAGCTGGCAATCGGCACAATGTCGCAGAAGAAACAATTTTGGAAATATCGTTTGGAATTTGAAATTGCTATCTTGTTTAATTTGGAATGGTAGAAAGAATGATATTTATTTTCTTGTCGACAATGATTACATTCATAGAAATTGAATGATGTATAAAAGTTTCTAGCAGTTACATAACTCTTATCTTTTCTTTTGGCTACTAGATGGCGATGCTTGATTAGGTTATCCCATAATGTATTGCGTATGTAATTAGAATGAGATGTAATGCTCTATTGTTAAACAGCGCGCGTAAATGTCTTGTCTTTGTGCTTGTTAAGTGTGTGAATGTGATTTATTAAAGGAATGATGCCAAAAAAACATACTTCCTGTCGCTTCCTGCACAGCACGAATTATAATAATTAACATTCCACCACAGGCTCTATTTTTTGACTTTATTACTCAAGTATACTTTAGAGTAGACAATATATATATTTCCGTCATTAGCAAAAGCAAATAAATTTCTTGGTTGTCCGACTCGTGAGCATATGACTATGTGCGAAACATGGAGTTTCTACGTTCAAAGCCACAAGTTGGGGAAATTTTATCGCCATCGGATGAACGGTATGGCAGGGCATAAAATATAGTGGGAATGTGTCAAGGGGTATGATTCTCGCTTTGAGTGTGAGAGATCCCGGGTTCAAATCCCGGCCGAGCCCCCCAAAATGTGGGCAAAGGCAACGTCCAGCATTTATGTAAAATGTATTTATTAATATTTAAGAGGACAAAACACAACACAACAAACATTTAACACATAAAAAGGTACTAATTGTGAGCTGTACGTCGTACAGTCTCAGTGTCGAACTCTCGTCTTCCACAATGGCGACGCAGGATCACGTGATTCATCCTGCGACATGGCGCCATACAGGATGTGATCCGAGTTGAGAGATTTTAAGCAATTTCCACAATACGAACTAACGAAAATTCATTTTTTAAAAATAATATTTGTGTTAAAGATAGAGTGGAGACGAATGTTGGAAAATACAAAAGAACAAACCGCAACTTGTGTTGCTTCATTTACACCGACACTTAGTGTTCATTTTTTTCTTCTAATCATTGCATAAATCAGATAAATTTCAATGAAACCAAAATATGTTCTCAAATGGTTTTTATACAACTTGCGAATTTACAAAGCAGATAAATGTACTTTTCAAAAATCATGTAATCTATTATTCAGCAGTAACTTAATCAGCTGTTATCAAGTTATGAAAACTTGGTAACATGATTCACTCTCACGGGTATTGCATTCATTTCTACAATAATGAAACTGGACAGCAGCAAAGCAACGACAGATTTATTCAGAGACACGTGGAAGCATCTAAGTAACAACAGTACGACGATGCCGAAATGGGATGACCTAGAATAGATATTTTTCTTTTGCACAAACACCCGTGTTTTAGAATAAGAGAGTGGGTGTGGGAAATCAAAGGACAGACATGTTACTAGAAGGCTTTTGGTGTAATATCAGCTTTCAGCCTCCGTGAGATTCAATGATTAAGCTGACGACAAAATAGGTAAAAACTTTTTAAGAATTACGAATGAATGTATTAGTCAAAATGATAATTTAGTAGTAGATTAATGAAAAAACAAAATAAATAAATAAAAATTAGAAAGTTTTATTAAAGGAAAAATAATAAAAGCGGATAGACATTTATTCTTTGTAATCACCTAAGAATAACGGAACCATTTCAAGGGAAAATAAAATGGTATATTTAAATGGCGATGTACCTAAATTCGAATTAGCTGAATTTTAAGTTATTCGAAATTCAATTGAAAAAGATAAAATAAAATTGCAAGCATCAAAGATTCAAAATATGAATATACTTATACAATATTATTCCCACCTTATAGGATAAGTTATGCTCAAGAATAAAAATATTCATATGCTCAATTCGAATCTATCTTTATATAGAATATAAAATGTTAATATATATAGCACATATTGTCGATTAACAATTAAAATACAAAGAACCCTTAGCACGAAGAGCAGACTTCTTTATTGAATGCTTTTTTAGTTGCATTGGATTTATTGCTCCACTTAAGCTAATTAATTTAGCACAAAATATTGTTAGAAATGCTCTGGAGAAAGTTCGCTGAGACAAAAATGCTCATTCAGCCAGAGGAAAGAAGATATAAAAGAAATGAAGAAATAGGCTTCAAACAGAAAGTTTAATCGAGTTCAAAAACATATTTAACGGCCAAGAGTCGCAATTATTTCGCCGTAAAAACCAATGTTCATATTTTCCAGAAAATTTGGCAACTTTAAAATTTTTTTAATGAGGCCAATTTCATTTCCGTATAATTTCTCCTTTAACTTTTACAATATTTTATTAAAAATCCAATTTGAAGTACAATCAGTTTTGAAATGAAATTCAAAGTTATACACTAAAATATTCAATCGCACGCTTTTGCCAATTATTAACTCCGTAGTATTATCTCATTTCGTGTTTTAATTCTGCATTACATAGTTTTTAATTTGTAGTAGATTCATTCAAATAAATTCCTTTTTTGTAATATCAAATAACAAAGATAAATAATAAAAAGTGTATTTCTAATAATAATTTAATAGCCTAAAAAGTCAATAATCTAACTTACTGATCGTCGATTAGATCAAACTGATTGCCAAAGATAATATTAGTAATACTAAGAAATTAAACCGCATTAGAAAATAAAGTATATTATGGTGCTTTGAGATTTAGTATATGCGACTTATTCCCGCATCATTTGGCAAATTTAATGGAAAAGCGGATGTTTCGATTTTGGAAAAAGGATGTTCATGGCCTCCGAGAACCGATTTCTAAATACTGTAGCAGTAGACATTTGCGAGACTGATACCCATTCAAACCGCCACTCAAAACATCCATACTCAGCCGAAACTCATCATCCACTTGAGGTTCAAAATAATGAGATCCGTCCTAAAAAGATCCTCGCGCAATCTTTAACTTAAGCTCAAAAGGATATTTACGGCTTTAACCTCTTTACTAACGAATTTACTTAACCTCATTATTAAATAGCCTCCTATTTGAGATATTTGTTGTTATTCTAATCCCTATAGTAAAACATAAAGGACACTTGAGAAATCGAGACTTTGCCGAGTGACTTTTGGATTTTAAATTATTAATACTTTTACTTAATTTTAGAATTAAATACTAAAAATTCAACAATTCCATGCTCTTTCCAGACGCGTCATGGAAGCGCAGGATTTTAAAAAAGATATTTTATAAGGAATACAATAAGCAGAGCCGACTTTCTTAATAAAGGGGCGTGGGTGCAAAACACATTTGAGGCCCTAGATTTGATTTTAATAAAGTAATTTGTTATGCTATTAATTACTTCAGAAAAATCATAATTTTTTTTAATACTTAGTAGATAATGCAGTAGAGCAAGCGCATTTAATGGTGTTTCTACATTTTCATTACAGGACTGCACAGTTTATGTGAACTTTTTTCACCAATCGGAACTTAAATTGTAACTTCTGAAAGTCGAAGCAATATCTTGTTAAAATTACTTTAATGACAGAAAAAAAAATCATTTGACTTCTCGATATTTAGCTTTTATTTTTTAATCCTTTTCTGCTATTTTTCTTTTTTGACATCCAGAGGGATATTTACTTAGTACGAACATGATTAAATATCACATTAAACATTTTATGGTATAAATTTTGAAAATATTATCGGCAGGCTAATATAAAATAATGAGATAAATGGTCATAAATCTGCTTAATTTGCGATTATAATATGTTGCATACACTTGCATCTGACGGTACCTACACTTACATATACCTGCAAACTTTGCATTTTTGCAAATACTTCGTTTGTTACAGTTAAATTTCCTCCACCCTTCTTCCCAAATCGCTTTATTCAGAACATTATTTATGCTAGGATCATGTCTTCAGCATGTTAAGACCCCCCAATTAGGGGCCCTGTTACGTAAACGCTTAACAAATGGCTTGATGATACCATCATCCTAAATCAAATCGTTGTTTAGAGCATTTGAATAAATCACAACATGATCGACCTTCAGATTCTAGTCTTATTCTGTCGCTTTATTACGCAATAAAAGGCACACATTATTTCGCATTTCAACACTATTGCCATTCAGCAAAAATAATACAATGTTGCCATTCAAAGAATAAACGATGAATAATAAAATAAAATATAATTATAATTAATTATAACTGCAATACTTAACAGGCCCTGAGCATTACACCTGCCACATTTCCCAGATGGCCGATCCTGGCAATCTGAGTATAGCATTACATTTATATTGGATAAATGAAAACATATATCCTTCTTACTAAAATGAAGGGGAGGGGGGGGGGTATTTACAGAATATATAAAAAAAAGACTTGGTTATTATTAAAACTGAATTACCCAAATTTTCATGCAGGTAAAATTCATAAAAATTGTCAGGATGTAAAAAAAAGGGCAAGATAAACACACACACCAACAATAAATTCTGAGAGTACCAATAAAATAAGAAAACATTCTCCAGAAAACCATAGTTGAAAAAATAAAATAAAAAAAGTCTTGGACATGTTTATAGAAAGTCCTTTTCCAAGAGCCAGCGACCGCAGTTCTCCAAGAAACACATGAAGCAATTAAGAAGAACAAAAATTACATTTCTCCATTTAAGGGCCCCGGCTCAACATCCCCTGTGCAGTGGTGAGGGCCGGGGGCAGCGACGTGCTGACTGTTTGCCAGAGGGCACTGGTTAATGGAGCGTTGCAAAATCACGCTCCTTGTTTGCAGAGGGTTCCTTTTGTTTAAGCGAGGAAGAGTTAAGAAGGAAATGAAATGGGGAGTAATTACATCGACAGCAGATTAAGATAGTCTCCGAACCAGTTTCTCGTTCTGTAGTTCAGCAATTCGTGAATGGTATCTACGAAATGACTGGGGTGATCGTGAAATTTAAGTGGGTTAGATCTTTGGGAAGGGTAAGATAGCATTAAGTTAGATTAGTCTGAAAAAAAATTGATTGTTAAAGGTGGCTGTATATCAGAAACCTCTACATCAGGGATTCCAAAACTTTTAAAACTAAGACACGTGTTTTGAAAAGAGAACCCATAGACCAATTTCAAACTCAATGCACTAAATTAAAAAAAAAGCAGATAATTGGTTTTATGGGCCAAAGATAAATTTCTGTAAGACAAAAGTACCATTAACTAATAAATATAATTTTAAAAGGCTATAACATATTTTAGAAAACTGTGACGAATATAAAAATGCATCCGAGATCTTGTCATCAAAAATTGATGACCTGTTTTTCTATAATTCCGAGAAAGAACGAGATAAAATACATATTACAAACTCAATTCATTTGGCAGTGAATGAAATAAATCGTGCTACTGTTCTTTGTCTATCTTTTGGTGCTCTATTGATATGGGCAATAGCTATGTCAGAAATTTCAAGGAGTTTTAATTCTAGAAGATCGAAAGCAATAATAAAATCTAGTCAAGTAGTTAGAAATACAGCAAAATAAATAAAATATGTATTTCTGAAAAGGGCATTGAGCCATCAAAAGGCTCTTCGGATGGTGACAAGTGATGAAGAGAAGCCTACAGGTGGTTGGTTATATCTGATAGAATATTTAACATGGTTCCACATTATTTCAAGCCTCTTTACCTTAAACCCAATTGATGCAACTCAGAATAGCTTTTCTTATTTTAAATAATGTTAGTTTAGCTTACGATATTAAATTTTGAGAAGGATTTCGATTTAACAGACACTTTCAATGAAAAAAAAAATTCCTATTTTATATTATATATTACATTATAAACATATTTTAACAGTACTTGGCCGAAAATATGGGGCATTTGGGATTCTAGTTTCCATTTATTTCGTCACGGTGGCATAATTTTCTTAGAAAGAATAAGAGATGCGTTAATCTATATTTCGGCACAAGAGGAAGAGACAATTTTTTATCTTCAGTGATTTCAATATGTGACATTAATAGGCGTATATTTGACACGTGTAGACTAAGGAATTGGAAATTTAGGTATTTTAACAGAATATTGTAAGCATTAAGGTCTTTTATACCTTCACCTGGAGCGTGAGAAAATGCTTTAATCAATTTTCGAGACCATGTATAGAATTATTTAAATTTAAAAAAAAATGAAATTTGATTAGAAAGGGAACAATTTAGAATGAAGTTAATATGGGTTAAACTAAGATAGAAAATTAATTAGATTAAAAGATATAATTGCATATCATTTATATATTAACATTTCTTAACAATTAAGGCAATAATTATTATTTAAAAGGGAACAGTATTAAAATTAATATATTGCAGGGAAAAATGCATTCTTCATTTACTCGAAAAAATAAAAGCTCCAGTCTGGTAATCTATTGTATGGGACGGAACAAGAAACAAGGCAAAGTCTTTTGAATAATATCATTCTTTCAAATTATAATTCAATCCAAAATATTTTATGGCAATATTCGTTCTCAATGTAAGTGTAATTGAGACCGAATACATGTTAAAAAGAAACGCTTTTAACTAGGGGCACCCATAGGCCGAAACGTGACACAGCAACACACCTTCTACAGAAGAACGAAACATTTCGTGGAAGAGAAATGAGCGGTAAACAAATCCGAGAATACGCATTTGCGAATTCCACGCTCGGCGTAGTACTACTACTTGGGAGTTCTCGCGTCTTGTCCCATTCATCGAATGTCAGCGTTCAAACCGGTCAGACAGGAGATTTCCTTTGCCCTGAGCAGAGGATTCGAAAAGCAAACTTGTTCTAATCTTCGTTTCTCTGTTTGGAAAGAGCAGGCAAAAGCTTTTGTTCAAATCGAGGGTTCTTAAGTTTTATCCTCTACTGCTTCGTCTAAAAGCATTTAGGGGGAGGGGGATTTCATAATGCATTCCAAAGATTTAGATTAGAAGTTAAAAGGGGCATCGAAGGGGGTGAATTCTTAGGGATAAGATAAAAAATTGCAGGATGCCTTAAAAAATTATCAGTGCAATGATTTTACAAGATACAAACATCAGACCATGACGTTCTCTAAATAAGGCAATGCTTTTAAACTGTACAATGACTAAATGGTAAATTGATTTTGCCAGGAATATGTAGTCAATATCAGTGACACACACGATTTGAAATTGAATGACTCAGACGAAGTCCAGATAGGTGATAAATAATGAATACAAAATGCAACAATAGTCTTGAATCTGGTTTTGAATTTTGTATATGCGATTCATAAGCGAAGCAAATAATTTTCGATAAGATATTTTAATTTCTTAAATAGTAATTCATTTCATACCAAAACTTTTGTTATATTTGGGGAAACATAAAACGGATGTTACTGTTTTTCAAAGTACATGATCTATATTTGGTTCAATCCTAATATCATCAAGAGCCAGATATCCATGCATAATTCATTAAAAAAAATTCTGTCTGTTTTCTCTGACTTTGTCTTGCAGTTTAAATCTACCAAGAAACACTTGGTAAATCACAAATTTGTTTTAACACCAAGCTCGGTTCAATATTATCCAATATAATGTACAGCAATTTCAGAAAAGATCGCAAAAACCAAAACCATAACGAAGATTTCGACACTACATCCTTTTAATATTTTGTGAATTGTCAATGAACAGGGTGTTATTACCACACAATAGCCATTTTTGATCAGTTAGCAAACAAAGTCTTTTCATTTTGGGCATACATATTCATCAGCATCTTTTTTGAATATGAACAAAAGAATCCTCTCCTCTTTGTTAGTTGATCTTTTATTACTCTAAAATGGAACTAGAGTATAGTTCCGGTTTTATGATTCATTCAATTTACATAAGACAATATATTTTTGGTGGCCGTCTGAATTTAAATAAGTAGAATTGAATTCTTAAAGAGAAAAATTGTAGGTACACTGCAAATGACTTAAGTAACAAATATTTTCTTTTCTTAAGATACTCATCGAAAGCAAAATTTGACAAAAATAAATAAAAGAACGACATGATCGATAAAAGGACCTAATGGACGTTACAATTTTGAAGCATGCACATGTAGATTTCAAGAATCAAATATAAAATGCACAATATCAAATTATAGAAATTAAAAAGAGGGGGTATTTCAATGAAGAACTCAAAAAACACAACAGAATAGTATATTTATCTACGATTCGCTTTGTACCCAATCCACCTTAAAGATAAACTAAGCTTTTTGGAATACAATGGAACAAAAATTCTTAAAAGCACTTTCAGTTTCTTTATACCTATCCACAAGTTAATTATCATTAATTAATCACTTGCGGTGGAATGGCGTGCCACGCATATCGAGATACTTTTGTCACAGAACCTCTAACGATGTGATACACACATTAGCAGTCAATTGTCATAGAAATAAAAATGATGTCCAAGACACGTCGACTCAAATTGTTTACAGGAGCGCAACAAATAATAATAAATTTAGAAGATACAAATCTGTTTCCTATTTCTTCAAGATATTCGATACTTTGAGTGGCCTCGCTGCGAATTACAGTGGATTGTTTTGGTAAGTGGATCAGTGAATTGATAACCACCCCAAGTAGTTAATGTTTCATTTTGTTACGTATTTGCCAATTCGAGGAACGGAAGACCAAATGTTTTTGACTAAAATGGAGCCATGTCTATTTTTCCACGCAAATAGAAGAAGTGGAATTACATAGGAAAAATAATAAGCCTAAAGAATCACAATTGCATGTGTAGAAGTGTTCAGATCCAGATGGTCTAGCTTTTCTTAGACCATTTCCATTAATCCTAAAACCTCCAAAATGTTGTCTTTGGTAAATTCCAAGCTATCACGAATCTAAGGTTGGTTGGTTGTGTGTGGTTTATTGGCTAAGAGTCACACTTGGCCAAACATATCCCGAATCTAAGAGGAGGATATATTGGTCAGATTTACATCAACGAAATATCGAAATGAGCTATCGGCCCTGCTGAAAAATAGTGCATTCTTGTGTCCATTAATAAATAACGAAACTCTCCTGTTGTTCTCTGGCAGCTGTATTCTTAAACTGAAGATACTCTATGTAAAGAAGTATTGATTTGCATTATGAATATACATCTAACTATAATAAGGTCTCTTCAACCCTACTCTTGTTACTTTGACACCTCCACTAGGACCTTCTTTAACATTTTATTTGGTGAAAAGTTATTCTTTCCTGTTAAAAGTAAGAACCACTCCTCCTTCTAGTAAATAATTTATCATATTAAATGTAAATGTACATATTAAATGCCAAAAAGCTTTTATAAAAAAATTGTTTTGTAACTATTTTTGATAATTTCTAAATATATTGTGTGTTTGTTTGATGTTGTGTAACATTCTCATGTTATATCGGGTGATATGGTATGATATGTTTTTTTGGCACAAGATCTAATTTAGTACAAGCTACGCCATTCACAAAGACTTTTTAATAATTCCATTATAAAATGTGTGAATAAAAGAAGAATGTATCGTAAAAGTGTCAAAAGTTGAGAAGATCTATGATTTAAAACGATTAGGCACAAGAATAAAAAGAAATCCCAAATGTTAAATGCTATGAAAAATACCAATGACTTCTAAGAAATCAATTTTTTTTTTTAAATGAGGTTTCTCACCCACCATCCACCAGATCTCGTACATTTAAAATAGGCGAATGAAAGTGAGTTAACACATTCACTGCCACTACCCTCGCCTGATATCAGGACCATCGATCTAATTAGATGACTCCTTTGCTATCTTTTAATTGTAGTACAGAAGATGTCATCTAATAACACAGATGGTTTGGTGTTGGAAAAGAACGCTATCTGCGAGTTATCTCGTAGTTGGCGGTCAACGTGTTGAACGATTCAAAGTAAAATTAGGACACTTTGAGAAAGAATATGTGCTATAGAATTGATCATTCCATTGTTCGTACAATAAAGGGTACGTTCACCAAACAACAAATGTCTATGAGTATACCTTATGAGCCCAATACGCAGACAAATTAATTTTACGTCTGCGCACCGGTTCGGTAAAACTGACCATATACAGTCGAATCCGGTTATTTGGACAACCGGGTAATCGGACCAGCCGCTTATTCGGACCGAATCTTAAAGAACGAAACAAATCCTATGTACATAAGCCTCATATTATTCGCTTATTTGGACTACAATTCCGTTTAAACGGACCAAAGAACATGGCAGGGAAGATGAAAAAGAAGCCACAAGTCGCCTGTGAACAGCAGGAGGTCCGAAAGGGAAAAGAACCAGCGAGAGGTGAGCAAGCACTTTGTTTCTTAGAACGGGCAGCTCGGTAGTAAGTTCTTCAAACGTTGACTAGAATTTGATAAGAACTTTTTTTATTGTGTTTCGCATGCCGAGTATCGTGTAGATAGTTTCGAAGAATTTGCTTGTAAATTTATTTTTCAATGAATAAAGTTCATAAGCATCAGTAGTTCTTGTTTGTATGTTCGCCATACGCGTGTGCCGCACAATAAAGGTCATAATGACATTTTAATATGTTACGTATTGCCTGTAACATAGGGCATGTTCGTGTTATCGGACCATCCGGTTATTAGGACCAAAATGATCGCGTCCCGATGTGGTCCGATTAACCGGAATCGACTGTATTTAAGTTTAAAGCATATTTTTCTTCTTGAATGCTATACCACGGGCAACGTCGTGCGGGTATTGCTAGAATACAAATATATCAGTACTTACGAGGAAGGTTGGAGCGGACTCTCGGTCTGTACTCGTCCTGCCAGGCAGTTAAGCTGGACGTTGGCATGAGAAGGATCACTCCGAAGACGAGGACGCATCCGGTCAATGCGGAGCGGCGTATTCCGTGCAGCAGGGGCGAAGACATAGCTCTGCGTGCGAGAGGTGTGGAGGATTGAGTGCACGAAGCGAAAAAGTGAAGAGTATGAAAAAAAGGTTTGCTCGCTGGCGACGAGGGATTCACATTGGGGGATCGGAATCAGTGTCTCGACAGACGGGAGTATGGCTAGTGCAGGGGCGTTACAGCCACTGAGGGGCGGGATGCGGAATCGTGCTCGCCTCGCTTACGTCCGGCATTTCTGGAAAGAAAAAAAGAATAAAAGAGTTAGAGCTCCAAAAGTTGAAATATAAAACAAACAAACAAAAAAAACTATGAAGAAACTGAAAGAGTAATATAATTATAAAATATAAGAAAGTGTTAAATACTAATACTATCTCTTAATAATACTAATAATAGCATCAAATCTAAAATACTAATAATAATCTAAACTATCGACTAAATACTAATCTCTTAACTTTAAAGAAATGGGGGGAGGGGTATACAAACCACCATTCTTAAATTATAGGAAGGGGAGAAATGAAAGAGGGGGAGGAAGAAGCTATTCAAAGATATCGGGTCAAAAAAATTAATTAGAAACTAATCCAAAGAAAGCATTGAGTAAAAATGCCATTTTAAAAATGCAAGCAAATATATATATAAAAACAAGCAAACAAAAAATTTGGGATAAATTGAAATTTATCAGTAGTTAAAAAGAAAAATTAAATCAATTTCATAGTAACAAATTTCAAATAATAAAATATTGAAATTTACCGATTTACACGTAAGTAGCTAAATTGGCAATAAATAGCTTTTCAAAAATTTTCCATCAATATCAATATCTTTATCATTTAAGACGGATTTTAACAGAGGTGTAATTAATGTGTAAGTTTGCGATATATTTTTCATCATTTAAATTTACAGTTTAATATTTGCATTCATTCAAATTTTATCAATTTTTGAATGAATGTAACATTTGAATTAAAATGAATTTCAAGACACAATCAGATGAAAATATATAAATGTATTACACACAACGGAAATACTTTTTACTATATAGAATTAGCATTTAAATTTAGTTATATTAACATCCTATTTTATTACAGTAATTTTGAGACAGGCCTCATAATACTGAAACGCAATTAGATGACATCTGAGTTAGTATCTCTCTCCCGCTTCCAAACATCCACAACATACCAGGGATTAAAATTTAAATATTGAATAATAGTTCAACCAATTTGATTTAGCAAGAAACATGCAGAGTCTCATATTTTCCAGTTTAAATCATAACAGTTAATGTTTTTGTAAACAGAAAAGGGTTAATAAATGATTAAATATACCTTTCATGGAAATGGCATGCGTTCTGAGAAAAGGTTTGTTTACAATCTATTTCAATCAAATAACAGTCTGCTGGAAATCCAAAGATAAATTCCAAGCAAAAATCTGTACAGATAACCAACGGACGGCGGTACTGTGGTCTTGTTAAAAGACATCTGACCACAATGCCACTGCAATCTCATCCACGTAGTAAACGTCATACTTTTGAAGGCAAAGCAATATTCGTCAACAGAATGGAGTAGTTCTCGAAGCTCTCAGCAGTAACGGAGTTTTAAATACTCATTATTGAAATATTCAATCGTATAATGTAATTCAGTCGAAATGCACTTTCATGAGGTAAAAATATTGAAAGGCAATTATATTGTTTTAAGATGTATAGGTCATAAACAAGTCACAATATTTGCTGTATGATATGGAATCTTTTTTTCTTAATTTTTTTAAATTTTATTTTGGATGGGCGAATAGTGGGATGAAACATTCTTTTTCCTTCCTGTGTTTAAATAATAAAAAAAAAGCTTTTAAAAAATCTATAAAAGGTGCCATAAATTAGGCCATGGGAAAATTTGAAAATAGTTAGTACGAAAAACAATATTTTGATTTGAATGAAATATTTGGCATTTTACTTAAACAGGTGTTAAACAGAAAGGCAATAAATATCTGGTAATAATCTCAGATGAATATTTGCATGCTTTAAGAAAAATCCAATTTTTTCAAAAGATGTCTTACATACATTCCTATCAATCCGAAAATGAGGATTGGAGAAGGGGGGGGGGAGGATGTTCTAAAATAGTTATTCTCTGATTTTAAATTGTACAATAATGGCCGACATTTAGAAAAAATATTACGTGACTAAACGCTTGAAAACGTCCTACACAGTCTTCAGCAATACTCTACAAGGAAATTCTGATTTAATTGCAGAGGACATTCTTTTAAAATTAAATGTTAGTAAAAATTGTTTCGTTTCAATTCATTTTTTTGTCCCTTACTGAATTTTTGGCCAACCAGTTACGCAGCACTAGAGCAGTGACATAAGAATCAATATAGCGCGTACGCGCGCGCACGCACGCAGTTTTTGTTCACGTTGTCCTGTTTACAGAATAACGTGAACAAGAGTAGTTTTGATTTTGATTGGCTTAGAATATGTTGTTAAAAGTGTAAAAATCTCGGGCGAGTTCGTAATGGTTCATCTCACTCAAAAGGCGTGGAAATGATGGGGATGTTGAGTTGAAGCTGTTGACAAGTTGAAATTTTTACTTCGCTATAACTTTCTTAATATTGAAGATAAACAAATCCAATTAGGGAAACTAGTGCCTCATTAAGACGAACAACTTTTGTATTCAAAGTTTCTCTTTGACTGCAATATATAAGAATTTAGAAGCTGAAAAGTGATTTTCGCGCCCTAATTTTGACGGTTTCCAACAATTATGTTGTCGGATGGTAGCTTAGATGTAAAAGAATCTACTTTTGCCTTTCTTCTTTTCTCCACTTCAAATTTTGATAGTTCAATTCGGTTGAACAAGATTTTATAATAATATTCTTATATGTTGGATCCCAAGTTTAACAAATCATTATCATCTTAGAAAAGAATCAAAAATTGTAACATTTCAAAAACATGTATAACACATTCTATCAAATAATTTTAAAAGTTCATCTTAGTTTTTACAATGTACTATTGAATCATTAAAAAAAAAAAAAATCCGAAAACATTATTTCAGTTTTTATTTCGATTTATTTCCAAGATAATGCAATAAATTACATTGAAAACTAAGATTTGTTTTTATTAAAAAAAAAAGAAAGGAATGATGATACTCGTAAAGATGAAGATATCCTTAAAAATAAAAAACAACAATCAAATCAAATCAATAATAATGACTCATTCGATAGAAAAACCCTTGTTCGATAGTTTTAAACACTATACAGCAAGGGAAACGGATGTATAAAAAATAAATAAGAGAGGAAATTCAGGTATTCCGGCAGGATTTCGCTCAAGCTTTTTAGATGGGAAAGTCTGCAATGGTCTTATTTATTTATTTATTTCCAACCATCGAATGACGTAAAAGGAAAAGTTCCCTCGATATTACACCGATTTATTTCATTCATGGGAGAACACATTTGGCGATAGCAGAAAAGTGGCTATGTTTTTCAATTGCTGTTTATATACCTGAAGTAACAACACAAGCTTAATTCAAATGGACAATAACGACTTTCAAGTAAATATCTGACAAACGAGGCGTGAAATTAATTCTTGAATACATTAACATTATATAAATGCGGGAAAAAGTAAAATCATTGTTTGAAAGATTGTTGGCAAAGCCGGGTTTAAACCATGGTTGATGTATCTAGCGATAGAGCGGAAATGACTTATGGATTTCATGTTGCAATCCTTTGAAATAGCATCTCATCAATATAAATTTCATCACCTAAAAGGTTCATTTTTTTTGCTGCTTTGTATATGAAGTATACAAAGTAAATAGTAAATGTTACAAAAATCCTTATCGAAATTTTGATGAATTTCCACAACTCAGACTTCTGTATGTCCGCAAAGATTCTTATAGGAAAACAATCCTTCTCGTATCAAGACTTCATGAAAATTTCTCCAGTTCTTTTAGATCAAGATCCCTATTAACCAAAACCACCCTTCGTATAAAAGTTTATATATATATATATATATATGCGCATGCGTCCAGAGTTCGAGTCCTGGTTCGGACAGGGTTGTTCAGCGTTCTATCTGTGAGATGTGTGAATGTGTCTCCCTGTAAAGAGGAGTTGTGCAAGAGAGTGTGAGTTCCATCTTCATTTGAGCTAGAAGTCAAATTTCTGCCCTTTTGGTGCTCAGGGGGTCTTAGAAGCTACTGTACCCCTTTCAGTGGAAATACGGACACGACATCATCATTGTATGTAGCCATTCAAGCGCTAGGTCTTTTATAAGAATTATACAAATTTCATGTTAATGATATATTTAAATTCCTTTTCGTTTATTTATCTCTTTAATTTATTTCCCTAATACATTTGAATACTTTATTAATAACTTCCATTCTGGTTATTTAACCTATTTTGATACAAGAACATCTACAAATTTAATTTCTTTAAATTATTCGAAGAATTATGTACACTTCTGAATCTCATTAATTTATTCATCAAACGTTAGTTTGAAACACGCAATACTCCAGGTCTAGTTTAACAACTAATGCTAGAGTACAAATAATAAAATGACTGAATCTTCCAACATCATAACACCTGCAAGTCTTCAAAATTTTGCTTTACCGAAAACGTTCCAATAAACAAAATCGGACGACAAGCAACGCAAAGAAAACACACTCGCACGCATTCTGACGCCGGCTGAATCAATACATAAAACGCATTGGACGGCATGTGTCCATGGGTATCGAACCTTTTACGGCGCCATAAACCGGGGCAGGCAGTTAAAAAAAATACGTAACCAATTTTCGCAGTACTGGAAGTGACGCATGGTGAATACCTCCCTGCGACTGAACCCTGTCTGCTCACAGACAATTGGGGCGTAGGTGGTTATGGTCCGAGCAAATCCCTAAACGTGACGGTGGATTTCCGGTCACCGATCGGATAAAGAGAATTAGGACAATTGATGCGATGATCATGACCTCAGGTTTGACCATTGTTTGTCAGTCTATGAAGCACATGATATCCAGGACTAAGCAAAGAAGCAGCGAACAATGACTCAGTGATTAAATTCCGAGACGGTTTGTACAGTATTGCTCAGATAATCTGAAGATAATAATTCGAACCGTGAATCAAATTCCGATACGTGTTAAGAGTAAGCAAGAATTTTAACTGGAGATATACAGAATATTAATGTCTATTATATAGTTGCAAAGCTGTATAATGGGTAGTGATGTTATATCATCGTCCATTTGGTGATAAATTACATTGTATAATTTGGATTATTGCATTACTTGATACACCAAAGTCATTCCTACACTTACAAGATTAATAAAGAGAATTTTTACCCCTTAACTTTAATGCTTTTTCTATTATCTAATTAAACAACAGATACCGTTTTAAGAATATGTTATTTCAATGGTGAAGGGGAGTAAATAAGCAAACAAAAAAAGGATCAGTAATAGATAAAAAGTGCCTTAAACAAACATTCCTAATTATTTTTTATGAATTTTCGTTCTTACTACAATTATATGAGTTTAAATTCACATTTTATTCTTTTCAGGCAACTAACCTTTTATGGTTTTATTTTCATGCGCAGGTTTTTGACTGAAAAAAATCTATAAAATAATTTTAGATAAACTAAATAAAGAACGTGTTTTCAAAAAACTTTACTTTCTCAAATAATTTTCAATGTTTTGATTCGTACAATTATTATTAAATCACTTATGAATAGTTTCCCTCAAATTAAGTACCACGTGATCCCAAAGCTACAGAATCAAAAATGCAATTGAAATTATTCGCTTATTAAATAACTTCCAAAATCGTTTAAAACAGTGTGTTTAAAAAAGTAGAACTATACAAAATTTCAGAAATTGCCATATCAAGAGTGAAAAGTCTCTCATTAAAATTCCTCTTTTAATAAACATGAAATAAATTTCATAAAAGCGAAGAGGTATAATTTTTAAAGATGTATAATTGTAAAAAAGTGTATAATTTTTAAAAATAAAAAATGCAAAATTCCATAGACAGGTGAAAAAAATTTCATTTGAGGAAAAAAAAAATATTTGTTTTTAAGTAAAGGGGGCGGGAGTAGAGGACAATCATTGAGTATTTTAACCCTTTGCAGTCGGATGTTTCCATCAGAGGCCATCCAAGAGTGTGCATCGTTTCATTTTTTAATTTTGATTGTTAGAAACACCTTCAGCATGGTAAGTAGACGTCGATTAATTTTTCCATAGAAATTTTTGTTAAAATACACAAACTATATATATATATATATATATATATATATATATATATATCGCAATGCCATGACCATCAATATGTATTTCAATGCCATTAGTCCATGTATTAAGCAAATAACTACAGATCGGATTACCTTTACGAATGCAAAAGATTAAAAAGACCTGTTCCAATCTGCATTTAGTTAACTACAGATATAAAATTTATGTGTAAAAACCACACACACACAAAAAAAGAAAAACATCTTCAATTTTGCCTGTTGGTGTACTTGAGATATCGTGTATGTGTTGAAGCACAACATATAATTTCAAAAAATTTTCTTGAATTGAGGAAGATTTAATAGAAAGGGGGGAAAAATCGAAATATCGAGGTCCAATATTTTGACAATTGCGATTCTGTTATGCAAAATGTCGAGTATGAAAAAATCCTAAAAACGCGGTTTGTTTAAAAACAGACTTACATGCATATATAATGCCTTCTTAAAAAGCAATAAAAACTAATTCTCATGATCGCAAAAGCATTTCCTCATACTAGTAAATATTAAAATGTTTTTCCCATAGACAGTCTCATTGTTATGCAAGAGGCAAACTAATCCTAACTTTTTCTTTCTGTCTAAAAACCAGAAATAACCGAGACGCAGACGGCTTGAAAATGAAACAAAAAGTTGCGTTTTGTTGAAATTATTACGCTTCTTTTCAGTCCCCTTCCCGAGTTTTAACTTTGTCTCGGTGCGTGAGAGCGTTCGCATTTTCGTGATTCCATCCAAGAAGAAAATCGAAAGACTAACATTCAGAGTCGCTCGCTCGAATCGAAGAACACGCCTACAACGAATCGATAAGTAGGCACTCCGAATACTCTATTCGAAATGATTCTAAGGAAAATTGAAAGAGATGTTTGGACCCCCAACTGCTTTTACTTTCTTCATTCGGTATTATACAGCGGTTTTAGATCACAGTAGACGATTTAAGAGATTATTTACACTATAAAATGGTACAGACTATCTTTCCACAAAGAGAAATTCTATGTTTTGATGAACGAAATCACCTTTAATTAGATAACAAGAACAATACTCGAGTCGACACTTACAATACTCTCCAACTAGTAAAAATCTAACTCAAGACGATAAACAGGCAAAACAAATACTTTTTTTAATACAAAGAGTATTGAAAAGTAAGTTTTGATAACAAATTACTTTATCCAAAAGGAAACTCATCTTCAGAGTAGTCTTTGGTTTCTGGAATGTATCCAGTAAGACCGTTTCGGGAATCCGTCATATATTTTCTGAGGTTTGAGTTAGATCTACAGTCGTCTTCCAGTAAAACGTCACCAAGCAATATATTTGTTATATTAATATATCTAAATTGTCAGCTCTTTTGCAGTCAACTAAGGAATGAAAATTTCAAGTAACTATCTGTAAGTGTACTGTGTATTTTGCCCCCTTTCGGGGTTATTCAGGGTTTTTTGATGTCCGAACATTTTATAAGAAGCTCCCAATCGATTTCACAGGCAAATGTAGTCATACAATGGGTCAGAAGACAGATTTGCGACCATATTCGCAAAGACGATGGGTCAAGAGAATGGAACTTTAAGCTGTGTCCTTACGACCTGTGTGTCAGAAGACATGGTACACTTTCCCTCTCTTGCGGTTTTCCGCTGTTCTTTGATGCCTGTCCCAGTTAACCAACAATTTGCGGGGACCTCCGGATAACGCACGCAGATATCAAAGAAAAGCGGAAGACCGCAAGGGAAAATGTACCATGTATGCAGAAGCACAGGTTATAGAAACGCAGTAGGTAGACCAGGTGGATGATACGCCTGATAATGGGTAGGGATTTAGTTGTTATCTCTCATCTAATCATGAGTATGTTGAGGTCCATCTCAAAATATTTTAGATCTGACTTGATACAGAAGTATCAAACCATTCGAAATAAATAGAATTTAATAAAGAATTCATGAAATAAATAAAATGGTAATTTATACACTAACTCTACTAAATAATTATAATAGAAATTAATGCTCAAAACGGAATAGTACCGTAATTTATGCATCTTTTTAAAACAAAGACAGAACCTTTAGCGACGAAATCTTAGAAATAAACATCCCAGAAGTAAGTGTATAATATGACTGAAGAAAAAGCATTTAAAAAGAAGGAAAATTCCTCTTTACCTTTTATTCAGTCAAATTTTCTGATAAAATCTGTAATTTTTTCAAAGAATGTTATTCATGAATAGGACATCATCTCACTTACAATAAAAAATTCAACAAATTGAATATACCATTACATTATACAAACTATTACGTAAAAAGAATTGCAAAGACAATAACAGTGCGACATAATTACGACATGTTTATTATGTTGCGAACGTCAGAGACGTGAAAAGGCATACCAAGAGAAAAACTTATCAAAACTATTATCTTTTACAGAGGGAAATGAAAATAATACGCCTTTTGAGCAAGAGAAATTGGCCTCCAAATGAAATAAATTGTATGTTTGACTATTAGTGCTGTGGCAATTTGAAAAGTTTTGCTTTTAAAGATTAAGAAGGAAAAAAATTTATTTCATCGGCTATTTTGGGCTCACATACTGAAAATACAAACGATATAATTCAGTTAAGAATTATAGAAGGGGAAATTTTTCATATGAGTATGTTATAGAACAAGCTACAATGTAATTGTGGTGTGAATAATTACGTTCTAAAAACAAAACATTATTAGAGGCTATAAAATTCATGCTCACATAAGCACTAAATGTGACGTGCTACTTTAATTTTGGAAGCCATTACACATTTCACAGTAAGGAAATGTGCAGCTCTTTATTTAGATTAATATGGCAAGAAATTAGATAAACACGCAAGTTCAGGTCAAATGCAAAAGTGGCGTTGTGCGAATTTATCTTTGTGCAGTACCAAGAATTCCAACTAAAAGTTGAATATTTTAAGCATTAGCATTAAAAAGTAATTTTACTAATTTTGAAAATGGGCCAAAACATCAAATATCAACGCATAATTAGTAATACAATAATAAAAGCGAGCTAAAAAATTATAAAATTTTTCTGAACCCTTGAGTAAGACTGCAACGTGAAAATATCCCCAAACGTTCTCTGACAAAGAATATTATATAGTTTCCTGTTTTATGATTTCAAGTTATTAAAAGGAATGAAATAATTACATTGTATCTTCTAAACATTAGAAGATACATTATAATATTCTAATCATTATTGGTGTACATCAATAAAGGGTTAAATTTTAAAATTATTAATTTTATAGTGATTTACTACAAAGATAAAACTTAGAATTAGTTATATCTAAACTTAAAAATAGTTACCTTTCGCAAATTCAGTTCCAATAAGATAAAAGCACATTGAACGGGACAACACGTAAACAAGACACATGTAGGCAAAGCGAAAACCGATTTATCTACAGGGACCAGAGAATTCTTCCGAATTCTAGGAATTTCCCTTAGTTTACCAAACTATAAAGAGGTACAGCAAACATTTGCTTTCCACGAAACAATGCTTAGTAATGCCTCTAAAAATGGACCCTCCCACCAATGCATTAACAAGTAAGCAGCTCTGCCCATACCCATTTAGACGGGAGACCATGTTGGTATGTACTCTTCAAGGAAGAAGCCGATTTGGACGTGCCAAAAATAGAACTGAAAATGACTGTCCCACTACATTCCAAGACATCCAGCCCCCTCGCTTTTTTCAAGTGATCACTGCAAGCCTTTGGGAGATCTTTCAATGATATGAAAAGGAGACACAATCACGTCAGATAAATAACGGCGAAATTCTCAAGTACTGTTTGTCAACGAATTCTGAGACGACCACATTTCGACCATTCCATCTCATTAAGGGGTGAGACAAGGAGCGATGTGCACATTTTCGGTATTCTCCTTTGATTCTGGATTCTCTCCTTCTCATTACATACTTTTTAGTTAAATTTTGTGTATCAATCAATGTGTATACTAATCTTAAGATATTACTGAAAAAATTCAATAACATAAGAAAGAAGAATTTTAATACAAAAGCGATCATTATTATTATGTAAAAAAGTAATGATCAAATTCTCCTTAGATCTTGCATTTACACCCTTTAGACACTTTTTAGTTCAATTTTTTTTCACGTGCATACTAATCTTAAAATATTGCTGAAAAAAACTCAACAACCTATTAGAAAGAAGTATTTTGATCCAAAAAAGATTATTATTTAGTAAAAAAGTAATTGCCAAATTTTAAGAACAGAATTTTTTTACTATTTATTCTTCAGAATTTAATATTTGTGCCCTTAAAATTAAGTAAAAATTGCTGTGTAATATTTTATTGTGCAACAGTACCTTTTTCCTTCTGTATTATCAATTATCTATTATGTTTACGTCTCATAAAATAGCGAGTCTTCATAGCTAAATATAAACATCATCTTTAATCTTTCCTTTCACCCGTATTTTGAAGCATTAAACTCAACCTAACTCATGCGCAAAAGCGCAAGGGTTTTACAATCCATTGCGAAACAATCGATTAACACATTGTTGAAAAGACACAGGAACAAAGATTTGAAAGAAAGTCAGACCCCTATTTGGTGACCGCAGGTTCCACGGTATCGGTGATGACATAAGCAGGTGTCTAAAAGTCAAGCTTTAAATTCAATCAATGCAAAACGATTGGGGAAGGAGACGTGTTATCCAAGAGCGTTTTAAAAACGGGGATCGTAAACCTATCAGTGCAGACGAAAAGTTTTGCAACGTCTATTTTCATCTTCAATAATTATTATATAAAATAGCCAAGAAATTATTAAAAAATATTTAATATAAATTAATTTAATAATTAAATTATATTAATCTCTCTCTGATATTAAATTACTTTGATTTAAATATTTTTTTTAGTTCCTTGGAATATTTTATGAATAAATTATCAACTTCCCTATTATTGACGATTCAGTTAATACGTCCTCTCCCTCACGTAAAAGCACAATTAAATTTCGTATGCTAAAATATATAATTTAAAAATAGACGCCTTTAAGAATATTTCTAATTTAATCCTAAATTTAATAGATATTTTATATAATAAAATAAATATAAAAATTTCCAGCTGAAAAACGAAAAGAGTATTGAAGGAGTAAATTTCGGAAATCTTCCTTTAAACAATAAATATTGACAGCAAAATTCAAAATAGAATTGACAAAACAATAGAGAAAATTTAAATACAGTGAAATCCTAGTTAAAATTGCTCTGATAAAATGTCTATGTTTTTCTTTGAATTTTAACGCATATTTTACTAATTTTCACTTCAATTCGACTTACTATCACTAAAATGTGACGATTTCAGTTTCAACGGCTAATTTGGAATGAGTAGATTCAGATATTTTATGTGCATTCGATTATGTAATTAATACAGTAAATTTAGATTTCATTCTAATATTATTCATTTGTATGTGAATATCTATTAATATAGTATCAGATTAAAATATTAGTTATATTTTTCTATTAAAACATAATTTGTTTGGCTTCTTAAAAAAAATGTTAGTCATCGACAAAAATTAAAATTTTTTTTACCTCAAAATCTTAAACTTTTACATCGTTCACATTATTTCGGCATACAAAATAAAACATCTAAAAATAAACAATAAAAGTAGAATTATAATATATTAATGATTGAAATATAAAATTAAATTCTAAAAACAATTTTGTTACAAAAAATTAATTTTGAAATCACTACTGTTAAAGCTGTAATCGTTATTTGTTCACTCAGTTATTTCGTTACACTACCAACATTTTATTGTTCAAAATACAAGTCTTTTATAACAGACGTAATAAAGCGTTAGTTTCATTGCTTATATACCAGGGACTTACTTTTGAGATAAAACATATTTAAAAATAACATGAATAAGAATCATGCTAAGGCGGATTTTCCCATTAAATTGAAAGGAAATAGTTATTAAATTATGTATTATGATTTTAAAAATCTCATTAAAATTTTCAGAATGGCTATTCTATTTCCATTAAATTCCATTCTAATTCTTCGCTTATTTACCAATAAGTAAGCGTTTAAGCTAATAATTTCCGTCTTCTTTCATACATTTAAAAAGAATGAATTCTGAGCATTCGGAAAAAATGAATTGACACAATGAACACTAAGTAGGAAAATCTTTAGAGCTGAAAAATGAGTGAAATATTTTACTGTATACCTCATATCTCACAAAGTAAAAGGCGGAAAAAAACACGAAATATTTCTTTATTTCAAGGTGAAAAGGGAAAAGAATGAGATAATTAAACCAAGACGATAGTTTTATGAATGAAAATATTAATGTTCCGGGAAATACTGAGATTTTTTTCCGCAGCATCATTTAATTGCTGTTCACTGGAATGCTAAGTTTTATATCATCATTCAAATGATTCTAAGAGAGAAAACAATTTTTTGCTCGCAGTCGGAAAAAACAGCTCGACAGAGCTGAATGTAAAACAGGTATGAAATGTAAAACATGTTGCAAGTTAAAAACGTCTTCAAAATCGGCTAACACAGAACATCTCTGCATTGCCAAAGATTAATCGAAAAAAAAAAAATCGATTATTTAACCAAACGATAGCAAGTCTTCAAACGATGGCTGTAAAATAGTAGATAATTTATTTAAGATTATAAAAACATCCCGTTTGTAAAGCAACAAAAGGGCTATTTTGGAACGGACTTTCTAATTTGAATCGAGATCAGATGATGAGGATGACGCCTGAGCAGGCACTCTCTCTCTTAACTTCCATACAACAAAAAGCGGGAAGACGTATGACCACCAACGGATTTAACGTGCAGCAGAAAAGCTTACGCGAAAGTTCTTCGATGGAATCGGGTCTCGAATCTGAAACCCTCTAATTCTGAAACTTAGACCTTACCCACCAGGCCACTACGAACCAATAGCAGATAGTAAGATAGGACGAATATATGGTGGTATGTGGTCCTATTGCAAGGCAATTTCGTTTAAAATGCCAACTAACTTCTAAATATCACACCTTGAGTATTGCAATTTTACGAATCTGAAAGCAAAGGATTATATAGTAATAATTATTACAGCAAAGCGTCGTTTATACTTTTCTTATTTGTACGTCGCTTCTTCACAATTTCAAATCATTCATAACCATTGAAAGGATAGTAGCACATCGACACAAAACTTCGTCAGCACGTTGATTTTAGTATAGAAGAAGCCTATAATTCCTAGACTAATAATCAATTTCGAAGTGATATGAATTGTAAATACCTCGACATTATTTACAATTAAATGATGAATCAAGTAAAGACATTGTTTCGCGTAATTTAGACGATGCTGAAAAAAAAAAAATTAGCGCAAGTCATTTCAAAGAAATTACAGTAAGACTTCGCAATAAAATGTATCCCAAACTAGCCAGTTAATTGTGTTCGAATTATACACACATAAATCCAAACCTTCGTTTTGGTGCAGCTGATGTGTTATCTTTATCTAATAAAAACGAAGATTTATTCATTTTATTACGATTTTAGTAAATTTAATATGCAACTATTAATACCATGTATAACGTGTATATGATTCATCGCTCGACATTAAAAAGTTGGGGGGACTTCAAATAATAAAATCTGTAGTTGATTGGTAAAATGCCAGAAATCTCACACATTTCGATGTATTCGGTTACAAAGTTTGATCTAGGCAATTTATTTGCATTATATCGATTATCCCACCTATTGGCACCTCATTCACGAAAATGAATAAGCTTCCGGTATGGTGGTCGGTTCTCGCCACTCGGAAGGGTACATAAATGGTGGTATCGGCTTTCGCCTATCGATGATGGAACATGCTTCCCGACCGAAAGGTTAGACCGGGACTGGTAATAACCCTTAGGACTCAATGTTGCTGTCTCGGTGGTCTGGTCAATCAGTGTGCCACAGCGGTGAGTCGGAATAGCCAATTAGAGTATTTAACCGATTGCCGTGGAATTATTTGGGAGGAAATAGAACTCGATTTCAATGAAAAGTTTATTTTTGAACTTTCAAATGCTGCAAAAAAATTAACCAAAAATATATTTGAAAATCTTTAATAAAAAATTAAAGCAATTAATTTTTAATTAAAAATCTATACAAAATTAATAGAACTCTTCTCAACAAGCAACTAATACTCAAGAAGTTGTAACTTCGTACACTATTCGTCAGTTTTTGAACCAACGATCTGTTTTTCGAATTTTTCATTACACAAAATCGCAATTTACAAATGGTTTGCCACCCTATAAACACTATTATGTTAAAATTAATTTAAAATATTGTTATCCACGGGCACAATTTACGAAAATCTATTGCAACAAACAAATCCATTTATTGTATGGTGATCTCAGGAGAATCTAAGTTCACGCCAGTAAACACTCTTTGAGGGGAAAACAAAAAGCAAGTCGAATTTCCATGTAATGAATTTAAATTCAAACCATAATGGCAAGCGAACCATGCATAATGTGATCAGATCCAATCACCATATGAAAGAAGCTGATTACGGAACAATGCGCGACGAATGAAGAAAGAGCATAAAAATGAGCTACGCTATCACTCGTTTAACCAACTGCGAGAACATCAGACATCCCAAGTCAAGACACCATGAGATTATCGAAGATCTCTGTGGGAGGGGAAATCGGCATTTTCAATCAAATCTCACTTATTTCACGGTTGGTGAACCACCACAACCACAGAACCGGAACCCACGAACACGCGATTGACTCAAGTACCAACGGAAAAATCAAAAATGGCGAAGACAACGCGATTCAGACAAGCCATACCCGCATAAAATCATCAGATTCTGCCATTTTTCAACCTGCATTGCCAATTTGGTAAAGGGGTGATACAGGGGTAGTCACCAGGAAGGATGCTCTGGGCAGATGTCTATCGTCTGGCGATGCTGAAGCGCGTGGCGCTAACGGTGGGGAGGAGGCAGGGGGAGGGTAAAAATGTCAGCCCCACGCTCCGAACTTCCGGCGCCCTTCCTGCCACAACGGAAGAGTTCTTCATTCCACGCGCTCTCGTCTGCTACCATCTGTCAGGCGGCACGAACGCATGGAGGTCGTGACGGCTTTTTTTTCGGAGTCATTCCCTTTTTTCGAAGGAACCTCAACACCCCCCTCATTTGAAGGGGCTTCCAGTTTGAAAGGCCTTCGAGAAAACTAAAAGCAGTCGTAAGAAATCTTTGTTCAAATTTAGAGGATTAAGATGTAGGCCAGATTCAAAAATTTAACTACACCCCCAATTTTAATGAGAGACCCCCTCTCCAATATGAAGTGCTATGAAAAACATAATCGACTTAAAACTTATAAAGAAAAGTTTAAAGCAATTTTCATGTCTAGATGTATTCTGAAATATATATATATATATATATATATAATCAATAAAATATAATTTTTCAGCGCCGCTATAACAGTTTATCCTGCTTTTGAGAGCAACGAATCATTAAATCGTTGTCAAATGAAAAGGAGATGTTCAGTATTCTACTACTCCCAATGTTTTCAAGTCAACCTGCAATACATTATAGTCCCACCTTAAACTCGAATTATCTAACTACTCAAACTCGAATTATCTGTAAATTTTTAAGGTAACGGCAATTTAAAACCGCAATGGATCAAACAATTTAAATTTGGTATTGCTTAATAGCCGTTATTATAGGCTTTGAGCCACTTTACGGCAAATCCTATAAATGGGCGACAGTTTGTTGGTCAATGCATGCAAACGCAAAAAGTCAGATGAATGAATTTTAGTAAACATTTTTTACAACATAATTGTAACTAATCAACTTTAGAAGCGTTCGAAAATCCTTATTTTAAATGAAATTGCCAGATAAATTTTGAGATCTCGAAAGAAATTTTAAGGGATCGTTTTGTTAAATTATATTAAGAACTATTCTATTACTTTTCGAAATCATTTCTTAAAATAATTTTGCTTACAGTCTCTTTTTAATTTAAACTGTGTGATTCAGTAAGACTTAAGACAATGATGGCCTCCTTTTAGCTTCCTTTTTTACTGTATGTTTGCAAGAGGTAAGAATTTTCTACTGTATATGACTTATAGAACCGGGTGGGTGGGAAAATAAAATGTTAGAATTTGTAACTTTTTCGGTAAACATTTATCATTAAAAATAATATTTGATCAATTAGAGCATTTTTCCCAGGTGGAACAAAATGTCTACTTCTAGTGGTTTTGAAATTAGCTATTGGAACAACATAAGTAGGAGCATCTTATATGTCAAACTAAATATCAAATGAGTCAATTTCATCAGTCCTACAAAAACGCAGGAAGAAAAGGCAATCTGATTTTAAATGTAGCGAATAACACTAATTATTTAAGTATACAAAACTCTGAACAAGTATTTTAATAAATTACTAGATGAGATGGGATTTAGTTTAATTACATTAACGGCTCGTTTTAAAGCAACACAAGGACTATTTTTGAAGGACCTCGTAATTCTGAACCGCAGTCAGACGATGAGGATTACATCTGAGCTGGCATTCCCTCACCAAACTTCCACACCACACTATCGGGAAGTTGTTTGACTCCGATGTATTTAACATGCGCTAGACTCTATTACACGGCATTTGTTACATGGAATCGGGTCTCAAACCTGAAACCGGTTTCGAAGTCGAGACCTTACCATTATGGCAAAGCAACCCCCATTTATTATCACAAAAAATAATATTTTCTGTCATTTAAAGCCTTTTTTCCAGAATAGAACTGTAAGTCTACTTCTTGTGACTTTGAAATTAGTTATTGGGAAGGGGCCGTGGTAGTAAGGTCTCGGCTTCGGAACCGGAGAGTTTCAGGTTCGAGACTCGATTCCACCAAAGAACCGTCGTGTGAGGGGGTCTCTTGCACGTTAAATCTGTCAGGCCAAATATCCTCCCGTTGGTGTGGTGTGGAGAGGGGGGTGCCAGTTCAGGTGTCGACCTCTTCATCTGAACTTGGTACAAAATGACGAGGTCCGTCCCAAAATAGCCCTCGTGTTGCTTTAAACGGGACGTTAATATAACTAAACTAAACTAAGTTATTGGGCAATGATAAGAGAGGGTCCACTATATTTCAAAGATATTCATAAAATCTTGAGTAATATTTGAGTCATACAAATAGGTCGAGAGGAAAACCAGTATTCTATTTTTTATAGAGAGGATAACAATAAGTGTTTAAGGATATTTAAAAATATATACAAAGTTCTGAACAAGCATTATTTTAATAATACACTATTAGATGATACGGTGAGGTCGCGGTAGCCTGGTTGGTAGAGCGTCAGTCTCGTAACCGAAAGGTCATGGGTTCTGTCCTCGTCTTGGCCAAAGACCGCTGTGTTGGTTAATGGCAGTTGGGGCACGTTAAATATGACGAGACTGCAAAGTCATCCAAGTTCCCAAGACAAAACGATACCTCTGGGGGTACTGAATCAGGGATAAGTCGGTTTCTGATTTGGATCTAAATTCCGACTTGCTGATGGATGAACGAGTGTATGAATGAATTCGACCACCACCTAAAAAGGGTTGTGTCGTGTGTGTGAGCTAGATGTCGGACTTCTGCCTTCTGGGTGCTCAGGGGTCTTTACCCTCAGATGCTACTGCACCCCCTTTCCGTGAAAAACACGGACACAACAACAACAGATGAAACGGTGGTATAAGAATGAATTCTTTTTTTCGAAACGACGAAGGATTCTGTGACCATTAGTAACTTTTTATCCAATAACATAAAAATGTTCCATCTTCCCCTGCCAATTAATGGGAGGGAAAGTAGAAACGCACACACAAAACGCCTTCATTAACCGCAACTGGAGTGAGAAGGCGAAGTGAATGAAATGGTCTTTTCTTCTCTCTCTCGCGAATGCGAGAACTCGAGGCCACGCCCCTGTCACATGCGCATTCACACTAAGTTCTAGGACCCTCGCGACTGAAAAAAACGCAAACACGACATCAAATGTGAAAAGGGAGGATTTCCATTTCACTTTTTTTTTCCCTCGCAGAAAAATTAATAATGACGTGTCAGTGACGTCACATCCTAAAGATGAGAATACTTTCATCAAGTGTCAAGGTCCAGGAAACGTTTGGGAAGAAAGAAACGATTAAGAAACTTTATTCATTAATAAAAAAAGAGAGAGAGAGAGAGAGAGAAACGCAGTGTCATCTTTAGATTGAGAAAAAGAATAAAATAACGCATTGATATGTATTGTTTGAAAGAGTTGTTTATTGAACATGTCCGTGAATTATTTGATTTGCAATATAAATCATTATCTGCTCTAAAAATTTACTTTTGAATTCCATATTCTATTTCTGAACGCATTCTTTAAATTCTGAATTATTAGGAATCAAATCAAACTTTTTATGACGCCAACTAGAGGGGCTGCTCGTTTTCGTTCACCAAACTTAATGCTGATCGATACTGAACACGATAATCGTCAGTTCCAGTTAGAAAGTTTTTTAGTTTAGTTATATTAATGTCCCGTTGTAAAGCAACACTAGGGATATTGTGGGACGGATCTCGTAATTTTGAACCACGTTCAAATGACGAGGGCTCACCTGAGCTGGCACCCCCCTCTCCACACCACACCAACGGGAGGACGTTTGACTTGACAGATTTAACGCGCAAGAGACCTCCTTACATGACGGTTCTTTGGTAGAACCCTCCGATTTCGAAATCAAGACCCTACTACCAGGTCAACGTGGCCCTAATTTGTTCAATGCCGGAAGCGTAATGTTTCCAGCATTGAACGAATGACCATCGAAAAATATATGTTCCAAACCGTGATGGAAATATACATTTTTTATTGGTCTTCTGATTCAAGCCCCATAATGAGAATATTCTTTGTTTATATCCCCAAAATATTAAATCAGTTTTTCACTTTTTGAAGCCAAATGAGCCATTTCATGATCAACTTTTCTTTTCAAATCACCCGATAGTTGCTGGGTCTCAGTTCGCACTTTTTCTTCATCGGATATAGTTGTAGGATTTTTTTTTCACTATTTAGAAAAATGGCGCAGGGTTATCACGATTGCTAGTCAATAATATTCAGACGACTGATAGCCAGGAGACGAAATATTTCCGATACTCTGAAAAAGCAAAACACCCGAGACCTTAGCACCAGGCCATCGCGGCCTATTTCTCATGGGGATTTCTGCACATGTAACTCTCATAGGATTTGACCAAAGATCATTTTGTAAAACTATTCGTTTAGGTCAGCAACTTTAATCAGTCACTCGCACCGTGGGAATCGCTGACTAAAGAACTTTACAAAGCATTTTTGTGAATTAAGTAAATAACATGGAATTTGATCAGGAAATAAGAGAATATTTTTAGAATGAAGTTAATATGGGCTAAATTGAGCTAAAACGTTCACTTTTAAAATATCATATTATATATATATATATACACACACAGTCGAATCCGGTTAATTGGACCACCGGGTAATCGGACCAGCCGCTTATTCGGACCGAATCTTAAAGAACCGAAACAAATCCTATGTACATAAGCTTTATATTATTAGCTTATTTGGACTAAAATTCCGTTTAAACGGACCAAAGAACATGGCAGGGAAGATGAAAAAGAAGCCACAAGTCGCCTGTGAACAGCAGGAGGTCCGAAAGGGAAAAGAACCAGCGAGAGGTGAGCAAGCACTTTGTTTCTTAGAACGGGCAGCTCGGTAGTAAGTTCTTCAAACGTTGACTGGAATTTGATAACTTTTTTTTATTGTGTTTAGCATGCTGAGCCTCGTGTAGATAGTTTCGATGAATTTGCTCGTAAATTTATTTTTCAATGAATAAAGTTCATGAGCAACAGTAGTTCTTGTTTGTATGTTCACGTGTGCCGCACAATAAAGGTCATAATGACATTTTAATATGTTACGTATTGCACGTCTTGTCCTGTAACATAGGGCATGTTCGTGTTATCGGACCAACCGGTTATTAGGACCAAAATGATTGCGCCCCGATGTGGTCCGATCAACCGGAATCGACTGTGTGTGTGTATATATATATATATATATATATATATATATATATATATATATATATAGCGTTTTCAAGACATTTCTTATTAAGAACCAAGAAAAATTAAGAGAAGCAATCGAATGGCAACCATAAATTTCAAAGGATTGCTGAACTTAAAATATAATATAAAATCAGCTTTCAAGTCATTTCAATAAAGAAAATGTCTGCTCTCAAAACATCAGTCAGACACAATATATTTAATATCAATCGAAAATAAAACATGAATGCGCGTCTGAATGTGTAGCCAATCTTTTCCGTTTCGATAAGGATAGCTATTCCGTTATATTTTCTTTGAAAATAACTAGTAGAAAATTCCCTGTGCATGAAAATTTCCAAGTATGCTAACACAAGTGAAAAATAAAATTCTTTCTCCTACTTTGAAACAGTATTTATAAAGAATTCAACAACTACATTTTCATAATATCTCCTCGCACATGACTCAAAATATTCATGTCATGCTGATTTGTTGTTATACTTCCTTTCAAGCATGATAGAAGGAATTTCATTCATTCCTTTTTAGAAAGAGAAAGGGGAAGGAAGGATCGAGAAGAATTCAACAGCTCCGTATAATATTATTAGTTATTATTTGTTCACGGATTTTGAAACTGTTTGCGCTTTTCAGCATAAATTAGGATGTGTTTAATTAGGTAAAATAGAGGCGTGATGAAAAAAAGATGTTTAAATTAAAGAATACAGTAATATCTTATATAAATGATACTTTTTTGTTAAATTTTTCTTACGTGTATGTAAACATCGTGTCATTTTTGACTATATTATTTTAATTCAAACAGGTCAGTTCAATCAGTTTATTTTATTGTTACATGTAAATATCCAAGCGCGGAGGGTTTTAGAGCCCGTTGTCAAACGATAGTTGGATATTTTCCTATAAATGATAGCAAAATAACTACCTTATATTTTGCGAGAAGCAACTTTAGATTTATTGAAACAAATATTTATTTTATTTACCTTTCAAAAGTATTAAAAAATCCCTTTTCAAATCAAACGCTTATTTTTTCAACAATTTATCAAAAATAAAAAAAAACAAGAATACAGCATAAAATACGAATACGCATTAAAAGAAATAAATTATTAAATTAAGTTTTTCTATCTCGCTGAGATCAAAGCTTAGCAGCTCGTTAGGATATAATTTTTACTCATCGCATATCGCCCAGTACTCTAATTATTTTCCGCTACGCAGATAATGAGTTTCCGATAGATGGCATCATCACTCAGCGAACTATTATTTATTTATTATTAATTTTTTTGTCTCATGTAACTGGACTCATCGGAGTCAGGATAACTCAAAAGAACGGCGGCACAACAGTACAGAAAAAAAATCAGTTCGGTTTCAGCACACTGATCTATTTATCAAGTGATGAAGGCTTCATTCACAACAGCGCGTAGCTTTTGCTTATTTTTGAAAATCAGCTTCCGATAACCCTCCTGACCTTCTCAGCCAAGTGGACGATTATAAAACGAACCAACACGATCTCGTTTCTGAGTATTTTTTCGGGGCTGCCTGCCACTACGGCCAGGCACTTCAGCCAGACGAAGTTTCTCAACTCAAGGCCACCCAAAAGCAGCAGAGAAGGGGAGGCGGGTAGGGAATAAAAAATAAAGCAAAAAATAATAACCTTTTATTTACGGTCGTTACTTTTGATGCTGCGCCAGATGGCAACGGTGCACTGCGACATACCGTAAGTCATCGAGATGTTGCGAGTATTGATGAGTGACGTCAACCGAAGTACGCCAGGTTCCACGACTAAAGTGTTTTTCGAACATGCAATAAGTGAGTGGAACGTTCCGACAATTGTTTCGAAACACGTTGGAAACCACACGAGAAACGTGATACACACTTTCGAGTGAAAGGGCAATTGGAAAAGTTTAATAAAAGAAAGTCAAACAGCACGCGATGAACTTTCACGACCATTTCGCAATTCACTTTTAAGAACTCAAATGGAATGAATAGTATAACTGCCGAGTTTAGAATTTGATATCGTTTGACGTATACAGCGTAAATAAAGAAAGGTAGCTCTAGTTTAAACATTCTGTACTGCACAGCGCCAAACACACGCACACGCCTCTTTCGTTCAATCCGATAGAAATCAAATTTATAATATTCATTCATGGCCAATTTAATTCATGATATTGTGGTTTTCACATCATTAAAGCAATAAAAAAATACGTTCTGTCATAAATAATTTGATTACAAGATAGAATTAAGTGTTAAACCGAAGAATTACACTGTATGAGGAAATCAACACTCGTTTAAAATCTGATTGAGTTAATCGAAGTATTGCGCATGAATTCATCACGTGGCAGAAAAACTTTCCTAACTGACGAATATGCGTAATGACCAATACCAGTTATTTCGGTTTCTCTTCATTGAATCACTGAAAGAATGACTATCCCAGAAGATTATTATTCTGTAATACGTTCAGAGAAATTTTGAAATCCAGAATATTGAACTGCAACTGAATTTTTTTTCTTCTGAGGAGGAGGCATATCTTAAGAATAAATTCTAACCATTAAGTGCAGGCTAATTTAAAATGAATATAGAGATTACAAACGACTGTTACTATTTAATGAAAAAGAATTTATTGATTAACACAGAATGTAGACAGGGTGTTTGTGCTTCCCATGTCCAAAACAATTGAAGATCTCAAAGTGCGTTTTTGTAATGCACTTGCGCCGGTGACTGTAAACATGCTTCAAAATGTATGACCTGAAATGGACTACCGCCTAGATATGGTACGTTTGGTAAAGGAAAGTCACACAGAACATCTATGACGTATGTATATACAAAATTTTGAAGTCATATCTAGGTTATGCATTAATCTTATAGATAAATTCTTTGTCATTAAATAGTTATAGCCATTTGTAATCGCTATATTAATTTTGTATTACCCTATACGTTACGCTTCAAAACACTATCTCCACTTTTAGCCGAAATTAATCACTTTCAGGTCTCATTCTAACGAAGATAAGACAGACAATGATAAGATATCAAAATCCATCAAAGTTAGCGAGGGATTTTATGATTTATGAGCTAAGCGTTAAGGATTTTAGTTAGCAATCTATCGTTTCACTTGACGTGGTAACACATTGAAATTCTCGTTTTTCGGTCAAATCACGGTGATCAATAACAAGTGATTCTATTACTGGTTACAGGGGACTGATGAAGCACTTAAATGTGTTAAAACTTCCGCGATGAACTCATACGATTGCATCTGCATTCACCTATCCGCCAAACAGACACTTTTGGTGGTTATTGTTTTTGGATATAGGCCATCTGTCAAGACTTGACTGACAAATGATTCAACAAACATTCATCGCTTAATGTAAAAAATGTATTTTTTTTTCTGTTAGAATTTATAGTAAAATGTTACCAGCTTCAAACTGCATAAAATAATAATCTTAATAACTTAATCTTGCAGCTTTTACTTTTTCGTTTACTTATTATAAACAAAATATAGTTATCGACGAGGTTTTGAAGGATCCCCATGTTTTAGACCTCCCCCAGTTTGAAAAAAATTCTTTTCGCTAGACGGCTGAAATTTGGTATGCGGTCTTTCCATCAAACTTGGAAGATTTCTATCAACTTTTGTGTAAAATCCCTTCAGAGAACAGTTTGTCTGTCCAGCTGTCCGAATAAAAGCTAAAACGACAAATACAAAAGGTAGAGATCTAGATAGATAAGAATTAACATCTTTAATGTAGACACCTGTCAAAATTGGGGCAAATCCAACGACAGGTTGACCATCCGTCGGTATGTAAATGTTATTTAAAAAAAGTACTGAGTTAAAGATATTAAGTATTGGATTTGGCAACTGCAGTTTTGTATCGAACCTTTCTATCAATCCGTTGGGAAAAACTTGTCTAAAACACAAATTTGATTTTTGGTAAATCAAATTTACATGGCATGGATTCATCGCCAAAAAACGCCAAAGGATCACCCATAGATTTAGTACAAATGTTAAATTCAAGTCAAAAGTTACTATTAAGCAACAATGTAAAAGTCTGGCATGGCAAGTTTATTTGCCAGTATGCGAGAAAGTTTTGAAGAGAACACTCCACTGGTTAATAATTTGAATCATTAATTATTTATGTAAAATCTTATCTACTCAATAAAGCGTAACATCTGATGTATTAGAGAGCGAAATTAAAATTCACGCAATATTTATAATGCTGAATCATTCAATTGCGAAATGAGTAAGAGTTTTATATATATTTTCTATATATTCCCTATATCCTCAACAAGGTGAACACTTTTTCAAAATAAAAGCATTTTTTTTTCCTTGGAAAAAAAAATAGACACCCGATTAAAGTATTTTGATCTAATTAATTGCATTTAAAAGTTTTAAAACTGCAAGGAAATTTTTTTTTCCTGTATTTTGACTATTTGAATTGCGTAGTCATTGCGAAAATCAAAATTCGATAAAAACATTTATCATGCGTATATTCTGACTGGAAAAATTTGCAGCCGCAATCCTTAATGAGGGAGTACTTTTCTAGGCCAAACATTCCACCTAATTAACTAATTGGCTGATTTGTAATTAAAATTAAAAGAAGAAATTCCAAGTTTTTTCTCAAACCAGGACATTTTTTCTTCCTTTTCTGACGAAGATATCGCACGTGTTCCAGAAGTCAACGAGAGAGGCCAAGTTTCAATAAGAAGTCAAGAGAGAATTCATATGACGAATCCATTTCGGGCAGGAAGCTCATTAAAGATACTTAGGAGGGGCATGCGGATTATTAGGGAGCACAGTCATGGTCCGCCCGCAGAAAGGGCAAGACAAGAATGGTGGTCCAGATAACCTTGTACAATGGGTAGGGCCTCTTTCAAGAAGTGGCCCTGTTATAAGATGGTCCACCCATAATACTCAATCAAGCCTTACCGCAAAGACAATTTCAGATTTCGAATGTCTCCAACCACGCACATGGATGCAGAAACCGCATAAGTGTAATTTTACAGATGTCTCTGAAAGTGTGCAAATGTACCAAAGAGGTTGTTTGTGTATAATCCTTAACTTATTGAATAATAAACTAGGAAATGCCATTCCCACACAAAAAGAGTGAAAAAATATTACAAGCAATCACATTAATGTTTCGTGGCTAGCTGATTCTGCGCTGATTAATAGTGGCTAAAAGGACAGATATTCCGAATCGCCTCCTAAACAATTGAATTTAAATTATTATTATTATTTAAAATAGCATTTTTCAAAGAGCAAATGTAAATGAAATATTCAATTAATTCGAAATCAACAGAAATTATGCGTTTGGCAGCTGGAAATTATTTCAAAAGTAGTATTTTTACGTCATTTTAAAATTAAAACTTTTTATCGTTCCGCTGCTCCCGATTCTATTTTCGCGTTGTTTTTATTAATTTCTTACAACTTAATAAATAGGTGAACAAATAGTGGTAATTTTTATTAACTATCTCAAAATGTAAATTAGGGAAAATCAATTTTTTGTAAGGATTTTTTTTTAAAAAAAATCGCCTGTTTCAAATGATATTCTATTCTAAGAAGAAGAAGAAAAAAAAAAAAAAAAAACGGTTCAGGCAATAAAATGAATTTATTAATTAGAATATTCTGTACAAAAATACCATCCAAAATATTATAATATCGAGCAAGGTTAGGTATGTTAGCTAGCACACAAAAAATAAATTAGATAATCACTCAACTTTGTGCAGGCTTAAATATCTGTATTAACATATAACTCCAAACACGCCAGAATATTCTTGTAAAGCATTTATATGGTGCTTGCCTATAATTTGGTCATTTTTTTTTTCATTTAAAAAAAAAAAGAATTTATTGAGAAAAACTGGTACAGTATATATATCAATCGAAATATGTTCCATAATTTTCGTTCAATAAACATTGCAACTGATTGCCATCGAAATCTTTGAATTTGACTGCGAAAACACCACTCTTAAATCGATGGAACCAAAACAGATAATTGGAGTACGACGAAGCAACATCACCATAAGTTTCTAAAATATAAGATGTCCTTCGGCAGTAGATTTCTTCAAATTAGACCAAACAAGGGGGGGGGGACAAAGCATTACACGCCAAAAATACAATTTGCAGCGTTCCATTGTTGGAAAATACATGGCGTCTCTATACACTGAATAAATCATCAGTACTGAATGGAAAACTTTCAAAATAACAATAAGGTACTAATAAAACCTAAAACCATGGTCATTTAATATAGATATTTCATGTGTTTACCAATAGATGTCGCTGATAAAAGCACCTGATAGAAATATTGGATATATTTGAATAAAGTTAAGTTCAAAGTAAATTTACACTTTTCTAAATTTTAACATCTTCAACACTACCGACGAGATATATCGTCTTTCAGATATTTCCAATTACAGACTTCTGAGGGCTAAAAAATCTTTCTCTTATGTCAGTGTAAATAAAAAGTAAAGATATTCTTCACACATGTATTAGAAAGTTCAACCTATCTTCATAAGATAAATTTTAGTCTACAGAAACTCATAACTGGAATTATGTGAAAGAAGAAATATCTCGTCGGTTGAATTGAAAATGTTAAAGCCTCAGTATAATGAAATGAGGAGACAGCTGAAATTCAATTGCACTATTGGCCTCATCTCTATAACCTGACTTGCACATATAATTACGATTCACGCATTCATATAGTATGGATTAAAACCGCGAAAAAAAAAAATCACTATGAATGTTCTATTATAACGAACACAAGACAGCACTTCTTGAAATGCGATTCTCCAAGTGTGAATGACACAACCTGCAGCAACGAAACAGGGAAGTCAGGTAAATCGACTTGTTTCGGAGGGGGAAGGATGGGGCGGTCCATTGTTTTTTAAGCGCTTCATTTGTTCAGAACAATAGGGGAGGCTGGAAGCCGATGGATCGGAGCAGACGTTACGGATCCCAAGTTTCCCCCCCGACAACCTTACGATTCGAGTTGTCCTTTTTCTTTCGTCATCGGATACATTAAAAAAAAAAATGGGCAAGCCTTCGCTTTTTGAAGGGTAATGGGAAACAGCTGTCCTTGCACTACATTCAAATAATGGATTACGGCCACTTTTGTCTTTCCAATGCGAATATAGCAGGAGGTTGGTTCTTCAAGAGCTGCTTGAAGGTGAATGTCTTGTTTTAAATCACCTCGTGGAATTTTTAAATTCATGGTGTAAAAGAGTTATAACAATTTTATAACAATAAAGACGGAGAACATTTTATGGATATCGTTTGAATAGATGTGTCTTAGTAAAATTCTTCTAAAACAATTCCTGCAGTCTTAAAAAAATGTACGCTTTAAGTTGATAACCGAAGAGTTTTAAATCTGGTAAATTGGATTTAAATTGCGAAAAACACGAGTCTTGTAGTTTAATAGTTAACCATTTAAATAAAGTTTTTATGGTTACTGAACAGCTAATGATCAGTGAAGTTAAACAGTTAACTGTTTTTTTTTTTATAACAAGGATACTGATCATGGAACAAGCACAACATTTTGCTTTCTAACGAGTTTATTCGTTAGGAATAATAAGTAAAAAACGTAAATCATTTTTTGAGACAATATTTAGACACATTTATTATTATTTAGTAGCACGAAAAAAAACCCTCATTTATTAGAATTAATACACGCTGTTAGTAATTGTTTGTTGTTATATGCGAAAAACAATACGAAGAATATAAGAAAATAAAATACAGAAAAGTATTATAATCGTAAAAAAATAGTATTATTTGTATCCATTTGCCAGTAACAAAGATAACTATAATACATTTTGAGATAGATGACTGACATTTTATATAGGGTCTTTTTTTATTAAATTTGTAGATTAGCATCAAATTTCGAGCTAAATTCATTGAGAGAAAGTCAATCAGCTTGACTATTCGAATATAACTTAACAAGACAATAATAATAAACGAAGAGAGCCACTAAAATAAAATTTGAGAAACAGATTCAACATCTAAAGAGTTGGAGCTAAATCCGTCAGCGAATCAACTTCAATCGCTCTGTACTTTATATGTAAATGCGATAATTTAAAAATGATATATACGTGGTATTTGATGCGCAATTTTGTGATACAGTTACAGTTAATTGCTATATATAATTTCAACCGATTGGGAAAAATGCATCTGAAACACTAATTTGATTTCCAGAAACTATTAAACGTATGCCAGAGATAAATCGCCAAGAATGACACGAAAGATTCAGTAAAATTGTCAAATTCACTCCAAAGGTTAGTATTTTGTATTGTTTGCTAATGAGATGTAAAGCCTTCATGGCCATACCACAGTGCATAATTTTATGAAACGATAGTATCTATAGTAGACTATGCGAGAAAGTTTGGGAAGACCACTCTCGCAAGTTTTATTATTTAACTCACTGGACAGAGAGAATATGCGAATACATAAAACTCATTAATGAGAAGTAAATATTCAAAAATCTCTTAACTTGATACTGACAATGAATAACGATATGCAACTGAATTAATCTTAATACTTTTTAATTAAAAAGCCATTGTAAAAAACTAACAACGAATATATACAATGAGAACAAACTGATACTATTGTATACACAAACAAAAACAAACTGAACGACATTTTTCATTCACTACGATATCATTATATTAAATGTCTTTCGTTTTTTGAGGTATCATTGTTCCTACAAAACAAAACTGTAACCGACACCGAACAAGTGTGTGGTCTCGAACCATTTCTTTTTCTCAGGTAACCAATGATAGATAAGAGTTGATCCCAAGGTCCGTATCGTTTGGTCTCGAAAGAGGTGAAAGTTGAAGAAAGGAATGAAATGTATTTGACCCGCCATTGCAAACGATCGACGAGGGAGTTGAGTGGTTTTCGACCTGCCTGATGGATGAGGGTAAACTGCTGCTCTAAGAATGAGGGAGGGGGGTTTCTTTAGCTTTCCAAGAGCGGAGAACTTATGACAATGTAATAAATAAGAGCTCCCCACCTGGAGGTCTTCATAACAGTCTTCATGAATATGAAATAAAATTCAGCCCCTACCATTCTTGGCAAGCGAAGTGTACATCTCTATTTCGAGTTCGTCGGATCTGTTGTTCCTGTTGACCTGAACAGCAGGAGGTACATTGCAGGTGATTTTTTTTTTCAAAAAGGTGCAGTAATAATGAAAAAGGATTTTTTCAAATGACAGATCCATAAATAAATATAATGAAACAGCATAATAAGTTCCTTCAGAAAGAAAAGTAACTTCTACTTGCTTTGCACTACTCTACAATCCTTTGCTTCATTGTTGGAGCTGTTAATTAGTGTAGTTTAGTTTCATTTAATGTCCCATTTTAAAGCGACACTAGGGCTGTTTTCGGACGAACCTCGTCATTTTGAACAGCGGTCAGATGACGAGAACGACACCTGAGCTGGCGGACCCTATATCCAAATCTTTCGCAATACACTAGCGGGAGGACGTTTGGCTTCGACGAATTTCATGCGTAACAGACCGGCTTAGATGACTGTTTTTTGGTGGAATCGGGTCTCGAATCTGAAACCCCCCGATTCCGAAGCTTTGGCCTTGCCATTAGGTCACTGCGGCCAGTTGGAGTCGTTAAGCTAACAGATCAACAAATAAAAATAATTGTGTTTCATAAATTCAGTGATTAATGTGCGCCAGACCCATAACAAAGTTTTATATATTAAGTATCTTCTATATCTGGTTGCTAATTTAGGTGCCATGATAACCATAAGCTGTTTATCTATGCTTATTAACATAAGATGTTTATCTATGCTCAAAGATAAAAAGATTTCATTTCATAAATTCAGTTATAGCTAAAAAAAAAAAAAAGCTTCATTTTTTATTAAAATTAGGAAGAACAAAGTTTTGAGATTCTCATAAGTTCTCATATTATCATTTTCCAAGATAAACATGTGCCAAATTTGGTATCTGTAGCCGTCAACACAAACATATACATTCAACTTTATTATTAGCAGAAATAAATCAAATATTTGTCAAACAATGGCATTTTAATGTCCTTTCAAAGTTGACAACTTATTCTAGATGCGCCGTCTTTCTTCGACAGCATATTTCACAAAGAAAAACATAGCTTTACAGAATAAAACTCTCAGAATAAGCATCTGCAATGCGAACAACGGAAAAATCCGGAATAAATCATCCTCGGAGTTTGAATCTAGGACACCTTTCAAAGCATAAATTTTCCAAGAATAACGGTCCGAAAAATCCAGATGCAGAATTATAACCTTCCAAGTCTTCGATATTTATTCGACGGCGTCTAGACATTTTAATGTGCACCTATGATGTTTGATTTAACACGGGAAATAAAATTCTAAAGGCGGGGTCGAATGGACAGCAAATAGTTACAAAACACGAGAGGTAACAATTTTGGTCGCCCATCCGCATCTTCAGCGTTCGTATTTGGAGAAAATGTTCTCCAGATACAATGCTTCCTTCACATTATGGACCTAATCGATTTCATTTAATACAAACGAAGAGGCCTTGTTTCCTCATTATGCCCAAGCGGTTTTATTTAGTCAATGAAATGTAATATATCTTAGTGTATTTTATGTTGTACGCTATAACATAAATGGAGAAAGGAAAAGATTAAAAAAATAGCTATATCTTTCTCGGAAGAATCTTGTGGAACTGAATAATACACAGTATTTCAACCATTAACCCTTTTGCATCATATGAAAAAAAGACCCATATAACAGAATTTTTTTTTATTTCCTATTTAGATGTAAAATTGTATAAAAGTAAAATAATAATAATTTTTGAGCATTATTTATTACTAATTTTGTTCAGTGTAGTAATATTTGAAATATGGATTGCATATAAGTATATAATATGAATATAGTACATATTATATGCATAGCATATAACATGATATAATATATGCATATATATGCGCATATAATATGATGCAGCGTATATATACGCTCCAGTGATAGTGACCAGGAAAATTGAGCGTATATATAAGCTATTGATGCAAATGGGTTAAACTAATTCTCGATCTGATGGGCAAAAATGTTATTTCTTAGAAATACGAAATTTTCTCGTAATGTATTCATAAAATTACTAAAAAAAAATAATGTTTACGTCTAGTTTACAATGCAACCACATTTAACGAGCATAATTCGTTCCTGTATTTTATTCGTAAAGCGAAAAAAATTATTTTCCGTGGCTCCAATCCCATGATGATAAGCTACAGGCATGGTGATTGGTTCTCGTCTCCCTGGTGAGTACACAAAAAGGTGTGGAGAGGAGGATTAAGCTCCTCCCATCGATAACGAGAGATGTTTCCTAAGGGAAGGATTGTACCGAAGGCGGTGATCGCTTTCTTGATTCAGCCACAGTTCCCGCCAATGTTCTTGTTGCGGAGAACTGGTCATTCAGATTTTATCAGAAGCCTTCTGATGGATAGGAGCACAGCCCCCGATGTCTATAGGGGTAAGTGGTAGGAGTAGACAATTTAAGTTTTTCATGGTTCTATGAAAAAAAATAAATAAAGACAAAGCAATCTATTCCGAATAATCAAACAAATTTATAATAATGTGATTTATTATTTACAATGCCTGCTTGCTCAGTAGAAAATTGGTAAAATACATTTGCCTTTGGCTTTCGCTTCCAATTTTGACGAAAATGAGACACAGCTTTATTATTAAATGAATTTGTAACACACATAACTACTGTATTATTAAGGTAATATTTATCTTACACGGAGTAATAATTTCCCATGCTTTCAGCATCACCATTAAACCACCGAAGGTTGTTAATCCAGTGAGTCTATTATTTTTGCCTCGTCTGACCAAATATTTACTAAGAAACAAAATACAGGTCCATAAGCTCTTCGATAATTCTGACCACGTTTTTCCACCAGTTATAGATGTCGTTCCTAAACCTTTGATCTAATAATTTTGGCCAAATAGTAAATCTAATCAATATAAGATAGACAGGCACTTGTCCGAATTCCTCAGGGACACGATCTACAGTGTTATCCAGCTGAAAATTTTTCCATGTGGGTATAAAGGCTATTTTGAAACAAGCGCTCAATATAGATTGATTCAAACCAAGCCAGCACATGAGGTAACGATGCTTCCTAGCTACTTGTTCTGCGAAACATTGCTCGTTAAGCGTGTCACATTTTTTTTTTTTGTATTTTTGTTTTGGCCGTTATGCGAATCATCGTAATGTAAAGTGATTCGAATTACTCGATAGAGATGAAGAGTGGGATGTTAGCATTTTATGAGTAATTTAATATAATAAATCTCTGATATCAGCGAAATCAGATGGTGTATCAACAGCGAATAATCACATAATTTGCACTAACCACTAGATATACACAATTTCGAATTAAAATAAAACCATGCATTTTCCAAATGACAGCAGAAAAAAAGTGCACCGAAAGAAATCGTATCTAATGGGACAATGACTGTGTCTAAAGGTGGGTTCACACGAGGCTTTTTATTGTCCGCAAACATTGTCTCTCTGCTGTTGTCCCGGCATTGTCCCCGTGTGAACACTTGAGACAACGCGGACAATGTTTGTCCCGACGGGACAATCATTTGCCATTGCCCCGTTGTGGTCACGTGATTTTCCAAAAGTAGGCGTGATCTTCTATTGCGGACAATAAAAAGCCTCGTGTGAACCCACCCTAACAATCAACTCACTCACTGTGAATCACCCTACTGCAGGGTAAAATAGCTCAAAAGTGATAGTCTCGTGTTTCTGAAGCGAACGATATCAGCATATCGTCTGCACTGCACAATCATGAATCAAATTATACATATCTTTCAAAATTTCTTACATCAAGAGGTAAGATAAGTGTTACAAATGCTTCTTCAGAATACCGAAGATAAAAACAGATAATTTAAATTATGTATAAAATAGCTTTAAAACAGAAAATTTGATTTTTTTTTTTTTTTTGAAGAAAAGGAAAAATATTATGAGTTAAGATAAAAATCAACAAAATTATGATTAATTAGAAAAACAATGAGGGAAATTTTTTAACTTCGATTTATTTATCAACTATATAATCTTAATCTGAAATCTTTTTTAAAAAAATAAGCAGTTATTATTCAGACGTAGGTGTCAATTTTAGTAACTTATATTCGATTACTTGTTCTGTAGAAATAAAATACTCGTATTATGCAATTTATATAATAAAGCCAGATATGAACATTCATGGTTTAAGTGGGCATGTTCAATAATTTTAATAGCAAAAGCGAATAACCCTTCTATAAAATAATAGCGAACCAATGTATTCATTTTAAATTTGTTTACGATTTCGAAAAATCTGTTTTTATGTCTTCCATCAACGAAAGTAATAGGATTGAAGAAATCATATTTACCCGAATGTGGTATAAAATGTAATATTTTCCTCGTTAAATACATTTTAGAGCTCTAAGTAAACAAAAACGAATGTTTCATACAAACCCATCCAATATCATTGCGAAACGAACCGAGAATTCTAAGAATTTGTCATTTGACGATAAAAAGAATTCTGATTTATTTTGTTATATTATATATATATATATATATATATATATATATATATATGATACACGAAAAATGAGGTATTTCTGTAGCAAATGTAATGAAACATAAAACAGAAATCAAAGAGAATTTCATTCCAAAAATCATGAAAATATGAATTAATTTTATACATTTTTAAACTATAAAATCAGTTACAGCCTTTATGTATTTATTTGGAAAACGATGTTCCTGTTTATTACTACTGAAATTGAATTTGATTTTCCGCTACAAAAATTTTAATAGAAACAAATTTATGCTACAGTATTCCATAAATGCTTTCGCTTTTCTTTTCTAGGCTCTCCGCAGCATTTATTTCTTGGTATAGTATCTACGTAAGCAGTGAATTTTCCGGTGTTTAAAAAGAACGCGGAAATTATCAAGACGCTAATTGCTTTCGTTTTCGCAATTCAAGCGTCATTTTATTATTACTGTACTTCAAGGAAAACTGCAAATTTAATTATATTCAGAATGAGTAAAAGTTACTTAACATGGATTTTTTAATCCATGGATAATTTTTATTAACATAACCAGCATTTTTTTAAAACGAATTTTATAATAATTTTAGAACAACATTTGAAAAAAAAATGCACATTTAATTTCTGTAATTATTTTAGTAATACAGTTAGTTGAAATTAACTGAACAAATAGAAAAATGTCTGCGAAATAAATTTAAACATATCACTAATTTGAATCAAGTTTCTGTAAACCTAGAATTGTAACCAAGTAATTTAATTTATCAAATAATATTAATAATTACAGTGCATTTTAAAAGAAAGCCAAGTACCTTTTAGATTTTAGCCAAGCAGAAAATGTATAAGGGGGGGGACAAAAAAAAAAGAAAAAAAAAAAAAAAAAAAAAAAAAAACATTTCCATGAATGGAGCTGAAAGCCTACAACCCGTGGCCAATGACTTGCATTGAACATCTGTAACATTGGTCTATTCTTTGCAATAATTTCGTATATTATGATCAAAATAATTTTTACACCTTTTTATACTTTATAAAATAATTTATCAACTAAATTGTCATGTAATTTGCCCATGAATTTTGAAATTTTTAAAAATATTTCTTAGTATAATTTTTAACTAACTTTTATTGTTACAATACAAATCAAGCTGCTTTGATCTTTTCAACAAAGCAGTTAGTCACTGAAATTTCCCCCATTGTTGAAAGTCTAGTAAAAATGTATGTTTATTATTAGCATGAAGAACAGAGTCAAGCTAAAGTGCTATTAAATAGAGAGAGCAATTAGAAAAAAAGAATGTCTGGATTATTTAATGGCTGGGTTTATAGGACATAATGTCATACAAAGCTGATATTTGATTCCATTAAAAAGGTTCATAAGCACAATAAAAAGAGCAGGTGTAAGACTTAAAATAAATGGCTTAATATTGATCAAAATTTGTAATAAAATACTTTCAATTTAAAAATACAAATTATAAACATGTTATTTAAAAGAAATTTAAATGAAAACAAGCTAAATTATTATTTTTGACAAATAGTTGATTGCCAAAGAAGGCTAGTAAAGTGGGAGGAGACAAAATTTAATTTCTTTGTGCCCAATTTCTTTTAAGAGAATCCATTTCATAAATAAGTCATTTTAAAAAAAGAATTTATCAAAATAATTTATTAACTATCATTTGTTACTTTCAATAGTTTCATTCACCTCAGAAATAACTAAAATACACACAAAAAGAAAAAAGTTAATAGAAAACAGGAGTAAAAAGTGGCTCATGAGAGTACATTTAATATTAATTGCTTTATCAATGCTATATGAAATACAATATATTTGAAATTGTAATGTAGAGTGTAGAAGCAAAAAAAAAAAAAAAAAATGATGGGTATAGCAATAAAACAAGTATTTTCTTTTTAATAAATGTACATTAGAAAAATGGAAAAAAAAAAAAAGCTCATGCTTGTCAAAATGATCATCCATATATATTACTGTTTTAGCAAAATTATGTTTTTTAAATTTGTCTGTCCAGGGTCGGGGGGTTCATATTAAGGTTAAAAGTCCATATGTTCAAGGTCCAACAATGGCATTAAATGAAACAGGTGATAATAAATTAGTATGAATAAATAAGAAATTATCGAAAATAATTATTATTACATAAATTATAAGAAAGGGGTACATTAATATGGGCTCCATTTCACAGTAAAATTATTTTTCAATGGGTATTTTTTAGATGACCCAAATGCATACAAGGACTATGGCAGATGAAAAATTTAAATTTACTTTAAGTGAAGTGTGGTCAAATTGTCATCTGTTGTGGAAAAATTAACAATAAAATGTCAAAAAATAGATATAACAGAATCAAGTCTCCTCATCACACAACAAATAATTTAATTTATTGTTATGCAATGAGATAACTAATTTTAAAGCATTGCAAAAAATTCCAGTCTAAGTCCAATAGGTTTTTTAAAAAAATAAAGCTTTCTGCTGCCAACTTATGAACATCATATGGAAACTTAAAAAAAAAATTTAATACAAATCTTATTATTAAATACCATCTATGAAATTACAATTAAATGCTTTTTTGCAATCTCAATAAAAAGGATTCGCTTATTAAAAATAAATATCAAAATATCTAATTATATTAATACTTTTGACACATTAGTGCATCTATAATCAAAATTCATAAACTAGATAAAACAGAGGAATTGATCATATTTAAGAAATGACAGCCAGAAGGAAAAGAAAAGAAACTAGAAATGACATAATGCAACTGTTCATGATAATTTATCTATTTCATGAAGTGTTAGGATTAAATATTTATTTTCTGCTTATTGATATCTATGACTGTGATAACATTTCTAAAATGAGTATGAGATGTTGTAACAGAGAAATGGAAAAAAAGAAAATAGATAAAACTTGTTCAGAAGAGAGATAAAAAGTTTTCTAAAATGTACGATCAACTCAAATATTTGAAAATGAAAGAAGCACATGTGAACAAGAGGATAAACTTTGACTGAAGGAAAAAAAGCATATAAAAAATAATAAAGTTTCACTTCAACTGAAAGGCTATATCAAGGTTATTTTCTTTGAAGAGAAATTTATAGAAAATTAGTACCACAAAGCACTTAATAAAATAACAGAATTGATTACAATAGCAAATATTTAAATTATTAAAATTTTCAATGTAAATAATTTTACCATGTCGTAAAATTTTTATCTAAGAAAATCAGTATTGTATGCATCATAAGTATACTCATTACAAACAATGACTGAAAATAAAATCTCTTTAATTTTATTTCAAGCATTCATCTTATTCCCCTTTGTTAAGTTTAGGTCCATGTGGAATGAAATTATTTTTAAATTAACAATATGAATAGAAGGATGCATTCTTTATTGTTACATCATAATTCCAGTTGATTCCAAAATAGTTTGTGCTCCCCAAAATGATAAAACAATTCTAAATATGTTATTTAATGACAGCCTACATAATCCTTTATCAAAAATTAATTCTCTTACAACAAAAATATGCATTTATTTTAATTAAAATGATTTAGCAAGTAGCGTAGTTCGAAACTTGTAATACCACCACTTATAGCACAAACTTTGAATGCAGCATGAATAATTACAGATTTTTAAATTTAAAAATAAAATGAATTTTTCAACGTAAAAATTAGATATATATGTGCGATTTCTATTTTATAAGCAGTTTGAATAAATTATTATGAGTTATTAGAGAATAAGTATTAAAAAGTACATAATTTTTGAAACTAAGATCTAAAATTAATATATATAATTTAGTTTGCCACAATGATTTCGAGAAATGGGTGCAGTTGTTTAGATTCTAGGAGTTTTCATTTTTGCACTAATATTTTGCTTACTAGCTAAAATAATAAAATGAAAAATAAACTGCAAAGTTAAAATGTAAACATATCCAAAAAACTTTTATGCACCTTCTTACGAATTTAATAAAATTGCGCAACTCCTATTTAAAAATGTGTAATTTAATTAGAAGCAAATAATAAAATAAAATCCTGAAGAAAAAACATATGACAAGAACTTTTAACGAGTAAGTAAATGATTAATTCCTTAGGAATAACTGACAACAAAACGTGGTATTTGTTCCGAAACCGCGAGGGTAGATCGCGCATTTTGTAAACAAAATGAAAATACATGCATGTGATTCAGCTGCCAACGTAGATAATAATAAAAGAGATATTTAATATCAACTTACTTGCATGTAATTGTGTCCACTTGTGTAAGAGAATGGAATATACAAGGCCAAACAACACCCGAAGCGCTAGTAGCCCTTGTAAGCTTGGCCTAAAGCCAAACAGCAGGAAAGCTTTTTATGTTTACTATATACACAAGGAGCACTCGCGTTCACAGTATCCGCTGAAGAAATTCACACTCCCTACTCAAATGCATAATCCACAATCGAGCATATGATAATGAACGGAAATTTCTTGCCTTTATTTTGTATGAAATGATGGTAACGATCGCTTGAAAAAACAAGCAATGGATAGACAGATTTTCATGCACGTCGCCCTGTTCATTGGTCGATATTTAAGATCACGTGATAGGCGCTTCTCACACTTGTAGCGACATCTATCGATGATG